>VCCN01001933.1:1195538-1214883 GCA_006491835.1 Architeuthis dux
TATAAAAGTGCTCAATACACAAAGGGGTAGAGCTGAAATGTATATATGTGGTAAAACATGGCTCGTGCACAGTTTAAACTTTGTTTCACCGTTTTAGATCTTCATGTGAGCCTGAACATCTAAAACAGTGAAACAAAGTGTAAACTGTATGAGCCAACGTTTTACCACATGACAACCTGTGAGAAGCAGTGATACAAATGTTGTCAGCTCCGACCATTCTTGTTTCAATATTAACTTTTTCATATCTCGAGCACTCGAATTAAATATTTTCAACAACATATATCGGATTTCTTATATATGATTTGTATTTGTTATAATACTACTACGACCTTATATATATATCTATAGTGCCATCATATGTGTGTGTGTATTAAGTGATTCCTGTACAGTGATAAGACAGTACAAGTCTATTAAATAATATTCGGAAAAAATACATAATAACCGATTTTTAGTACCATTAAATCTTATGTTGTGCAAATTTTTTCCCTGTAACAAAAGTATGTGTGCACTTTTGAATTCGTCATAGTGAATCTATATTTTTTCATTAAATACTCAGTAAGCCGTCTACAGAATTTGAAACGTTTGTGCACACATTAATTTCCTTTGTGCGCTGGTTTCAAAATGTGCACAGCTTAGAGGAAACTAGGGTAGCAACTTCACATAATTCTAGTCCGGTGGTTCTCAACCAGGGGGGCATGCCTCCCTAGGGAGGGAGGGGGGGCGTGCGTAATTTCAAATTTCAGCCTGCAGGATAAAAGTAAGAATTTCTCTAGTTATTTTGGGGAATTCTCTTAACAAGTATTTGCGTAATATCAAGATGAACATCATTAAAATGTTTTTTCCCCCACAGATTTGCAGTAGCTATTTCAAACTAATCATTTGGTTGAAAATGTGAGGGGGGCCATGGAGGCAAGGTCCAACTACTAAAGGGGGGTGTGATGGTAAAAAGGTTGAACACCACTGTCTAATCTAGTCTATCTATCCCACATACAGAGATAGATAGATAGATAGATAGATAGATAGATAGATAGAAAGAAAGAAACAGGCTGAGATAGATTGATAGACAGACAGAGATAGATATAGATAGATAGAAAGAAACAGACTGAGATAGATAGATAGAGAGATAGATAGATAAAAACAGGCTGAGATAGAAAGATAGACAGACAGAGATAGATAGATAGATAGATGTGGAGATAAGCAGAAAGAGAGAGCAAAGAAAAAGAAAGTAGTGAGAGATAAAAACAGAGATCTCTGTTGTTGTACACACGATGAAAAAGTGTGCGCGCCTGCATTTTCTTTTTGCGTGCGTGTAATACCGGGGGGGGGGGCGAATGCTCAAAATTTAATAGACATGTCCTTGGATCAGAATTAATCAAATATATTCTTTGCTTTTAACGAATTAGTAAACAATGTGCATTTGCTCTGAAGAATGACATTTTTGGAAAAAATAAATTACTTTTTTTAGAAATGGATTTTGTGAAAATGTAAGGAGGAGGGTACGTGAAATATGTGCGGGTTCATGCAAAATATTAAAAATATAAATATATATATTGTTAAATATGTAAAAATTGTAGAAAGATGGAAAATACCCCTCAAAAATGAAAATAAAATACATTTGTGCAAATTTTAGTATAATTTGTTATTTTCAAGAAAAAATATCATTTGTTTAGAAATCTTCATTAAATGTGTAGAATAAATCCTTACAATAAAAATTTTAATAATGTCTTTTTCGCAAAATCACTTTTTAAAAAAATATTGAATGTTTATCGTAATTTTATTTGTTAAGTGGTTTTATTATTTTGTGATATTTTTTGTTTATTACCAGAATAAGAGAAACGTTTTTAGTATGATTTAAAAATTAAAAAAAAATAATTCTTGACTATTAATTAAAAACAATTTTTAATTGAATTATACAAAAAGAGAGGGGGGACAATTTTTTTTTTTTCGGAAACGTTTTTCGTGTCGTTTTGTGAGCAGCTTTAATTTCGGATTTTTAGACAAACAGTTAGTTTTGATTAAACATGGCTGACAATGTTTTCGTGAACATCCTGGAGGGAAAGAAATGCGACTTTATGGCGATGAGATTATGGTAAGCAATGAAATATTTGCTTTTTTCTCGTCTTAAACCTTGGCTCCTTTAATTTAGAACTTTGTTGTGACCTGGTGGACGGATATACCTGAGCTACGGCGAGTTGTTCACCCTCACCAGTCGGTTTTTTGTGCACTCACTTGTGCTGTGGTGAGAGTGTGTGTGTGTGTGGGTTTCTTAACTGCACACACACACACGCACTCATAGATACGTGATGCAAACACAGTATATCTACTGATATTTATCTATCTACATATTGGAAGAGCAGACGAATTTCTACTTTCTTATCTCTTTTCCTTGTCTGTATGTTTATATGCAATGAGGGGGTCCCCTTTCTAATTCCCTGGGGGTCTTAAGTAAAGCCTCTTTTGTGCTCTCTCTCTAAACACTAAACAGAGTCTCGACCGTATTGACACAACATTCACATCTGGACAAAGAAGAAGAAAAGAAGAAGGAAAGCGGGATTTGATTACATATTATAACAACTGAATTGAACACATTATTTCTGTTTATTCTAAACCAGGAAGAAAGAAGAAGGAAGAGGAATAACCCATGCATAAATTTACATTATTCATTCACTCTGATACTTTTAAAATATACTTAATAAACTCCAAGGATATATAGCACGAAGCAGCAAAAATAACATATCTTCGTAAGTCTTCTTCTTAGCCTACTATTTCTAAAGATCTTCACTTTCTATTTAACAATAAACACTGATCTTAAGTTTAATAGAGGAAAATTGACCCTATCTATTCATCGTCAAGGTAATATCTTCAATTTACTTAATAAACTTGGTATATATCTGCAAAAATAAAATATATATTCCACTTTCAAATCTCCTTCTTTTGAGTCTCAGTCCAAGTCCACTAAAGATCTTGACTTCCTTTTTTTTTCTATATCAATTAGCAATAAACACCGATTCACTTCTTCTCTTCTCTCTATTTGTTTTATTAATTCACTCTAATACCTTCAAAATATACCTAATAAACTTGGTATATATCTGCAAAAATAAAATATATATTCCACTTTCAAATCTTCTTCCTTAGTCCAAGTCCACTAAAGATCTTAACTTCCTTTAGTTTATTCTATATCAATTCAATTAGCAATAAACACAGATCCACTTCTTTCTTCTCTATATATTTTATTCCTCCACTCTAATATCTTCAAAATATACTTAATAAACTTGGTATATATCTACAAAAATAAAATATATATTCCACTTTCAAATCTCCTTCTTTTGAGTCTCATAATCCAAGTACACTAAAGATCTTAACTTCCTTTCTTTATTCCATATCAATTAGCAATAAACATTGATTCCACTACTTCTCTCTATTTGTTTTATTAATCCACTCTAATACCTTCAAAATATACTTAATAAACTTAGGATATATAGAAGCAGAAATAATCTTTATTTTTTAAAGTTTTCTTTTTAGACTACAGATCCCATAAGTCCCGTCGTAAATATTTTCCTTTAACAATAAACAATGATTCACTTTTAAGTTAGCACTGATTAAATTGACCCTATATTAATTCATCCACTCTAATATCCTCAGAATATTAATAAACTTAGGATATATAGCTGCAAAAATTAAAATATATCTTCCCTCTTTTTTTAAGTCTTTTCTTTTTTGAGCCCCATATCCAAAGATCTTTCTTTTATCAATTAACAAACACGGAGCTTTGTTTTACTCTAATACCTTAATATATTTAATACATTTAGGATATATAGCAGAAAGAATAAAATAAATCTACCCCTTTTAAGTCTTATTCTTATATCCTGTCTTAAGTAAAATATCATAGTCGTAAAGTAAAGATTATTCTAATTCTATCAATTAAACAATACACAAAACACTATCCACTTTCTTAGATAAGCACTGGGAAAATCGACCTTATGTTTTGTTGTTCACATTTCTATTGTTTGTTTTTGGTTAATAATTTTGTTTATATTCTTAACTTTATTCCTTTGTTTTAACATAACTTTAAAATAATAATAATAATAATAATAGGGTACTACAACTGTAAGAAAGAGCAACAGTGTGAATACGATTTGTGTTGTTAGTTAAAACAGTCGTAGAAACTCTAGTTGGAGTCAAGGAGTATCGTATTCATTCGTTTCTCGTTTACAATGCGAGAAATCTTTTAATATATAAATTTAATATAAAAGAAAATTGGGTGTTTATATTAGACTCTAGCGTAAAAAAAATGATAATATATAGATTAGACCACTGATTTTTAGCTACAGAAAGTGTGGGTCGCATTATATCCAAGATCGCATTGTACTCGAATAAATACGGTATCTTTTAAAAAGATCTCTTTACTGCTACTACATAGTTCTCTCATATGTCTCAAGACAAATTTAAAAAAAAAATAAAGTTCACTCTAGATTCTTGACGGTATTTTGCTCATAAAAGTCATTTGCAGACTGATAAATCTATTAAGGTTGTCTTCGTCTTCCTTATAATACCTCTTTTAGTGCTACTACTGGTTTTTGTGGTAACCTATTTTTTATTTATTGTTGCATTATATATTTATTGTGGAGAGAACTGTGGCCTTTTTTTCTTCAGAATTCTGTTTATTGTGTAAAATCCTAAAGACTGCTGCCCCCTCGTTTTTAATCTTTCTTTATTTATTATTATTCTTGGAATAGGATGTTTGTTTATTTAATATTCCAGAACGTTTTACTTACTAGATAACATTTCTTTTTCACTTTTTATTTATTTATGATTAGATTAAACATGATATCACTTATTTATCACAAACAACTTGTTTCTTTTCCCCAGTTCTTTCTTTCTTTAGACGAGGAAGACAGAAATCGTCCACAAAAAATATTACAACTAAATGAAGACATTATTATTCGATTTAGATATTTTTGTCATTTAAACATTTTTTTTTGTGATACCAATTTAAATATATATTTTTTGTATTCTAAATTATTTTTTTTATTCAGTTTACGCCTTTTAAATACTGATATAAATTTTGTTCACATGTTTTTTTTTATTACCCAGAACTGCCATTTGAATGTCAAATATTGGTAATTTAAATATGAAAAATAATTTTAAGTAGATGTGCAGTTATTTATTAAAGATTAAGGAATTAAATCTTATTAGGATATATGAGTTTTTTTAAAATATTATTTATTTTATTTAGATAAATAATACGCAAATAAATGATTTAAAAAAAAGGAAGCATGTGTGTGCAACAAACTATATTTGATCGATTTTGGGCCCTTCTTGTGATTTGTCCAAATCATGGGTCAAGACAAAAAGCTGAAGATAAAAATAGGTTTATTCAGTTCTTGAAATAAAGCCAACCATGCTATCATCTTGGGTACAATGTAGGGTGGTCCCCGATTGTAAAGTATCACACCCGATGTTAAAAACGGCGAGCAAATAATAAGAAACAAGAGAATTCATGAAGGAAAAACAGAAGATTGTTATTGCTTTGAATAAATTAAATTGTTTTTATTTGTGCGCCGTTTTTAAGATCGAGTGAGCGAGTGTGTGATACTTTACAATCGGGACCACCTTCCCTACGTTGTACCAAAATATGTTTACTAATCTTGGAATAAAGCCAACCATCCTATCATGGGTACAATGTAGGGAAAGTGGTCCCGATTGTAAAGTTTCACACCCTCGATGTTAAAAACGGTGATCAAATAATAAGAAATAAGAGAATTCATGAAAGAAAAACTAAATACATAAATTATATTGTTATTGCTTTGAATAAATTAAATTGTTTTTATTTGTGCCCCGTTTTTAACATCGAGTGAGCAAGTGTGTGAAACTTTACAATTGGGGACCACCTTCCCTACGTTGTACCAAAATATGTTTACTAATGTTGGAATAAAGCCAACCATGGTTATAACTTGGTTTGCTATGAAACCAAATTACAAGCCACATTATCACAATTGATAATTTACTTGATATTAATAACGTGATTAATTATGCATCTAAATACAAAGTACTTTATGCATAATAATATCCAGTTGATATTTTTTTTATCAAACTGTAAACTACATATTATTCAAATGGTTCTTCGGACGATTGAACTCCTTCTTGTTATTTGTGTTGTTGTAAACACAACGTTTCGGCCAATCCATTCTTTGGCCTTCTTCAGGTGTAAAATCCGAGTGTGATGGATTAAACAGAAATTATGTTTAAAGGTGGGTAGCCCTTATAGCACATGGCCCGGGTGTTTCTGTTTCTTTGTCCTAACCATTTGAATATTAATGACCCTTTTCAAAACTATAGAAAAGAACCATTTGAATATTAGTGACCCTTCTTTAAACTATAGAAAACTATTACTTTGGTTCTTCGGGCGATTGAACTCCTTCTTGTTATTTGTGTTGTAGACATGTTTCGGTAGATCCATTCTTCAGGTGTAAAATCTGCATGCGCTATAAGGGCTACCCACTTTAAACACAACTTCTGTTTACTCCATCACACTTGGATTTTACACCTGAAGAAGGCCGAAGAATGGATAGGCTGAAATGACGTGTTTACAACACAAATAACAAGGAGTTCAATCGTTCGAAGAACCATTTGAATATTAATGACCCTTCTCAAAACTATAGAAAAGAACCATTTGAATATTAATGACCCTTCTCAAAACTATAGAAAATATCTTTACATATTACTTTTACTTACTAAAATTGTCACAGTTACATGTTAGATAAGATTAATAATCTATGCTAGTTAGTTGGATATTTCCTTAGTTATCTTGTTAAATGATTCTTATTCTTAAACTAACTCCTGCATGCATATTTAATTAACTAATTATTTTCTATAGTTTTGAGAAGGGTCATTAATATTCAAATGGTTCTTCACATCAAAATGTCAACTAAATGCATTAGCCAGACAAATGTGGATTTCAACCCGATGTGGCTTCCACTTCTCAACAGACCTAAACCCAACAAAGACACAGAAACGCCCGGGCCCTGAGCTATAAGGGTTACTCCCTTTAAACATAACTTCTGTTTAACCCATCACACTCAGATTTTACACCTGAAGAAGGCTGAAGAATGGATCGGACGAAACGTTGTGTTTATAACACAAAAAACAGAGTTCAATCGTCTGAAGAACCATTTGAAAACTAATTAGTTAATCCCCATTAAAAATTCACGGATAAAGTTTAATTTCTATGAGTATTTTTTTTTAGAAAAGAAATTCTCATCGTGATAATAATAATAAAATATTATTATGATGTGGTATTTAATAGTACTCAATATTTCTTAAAATAGAGCTTGTATAATATAATATGATTATGGAGTCCTCACGACAAATTTGTTTCACACTTCTTCGTGAATATTCAGCTTATTTCATTGCTCACCTGAAGATTCACTAAGAAGTGTGAAACCAATCTGTCGTGAGGTCTCCATAAACATATTATATATATATCTCATCATCAGCTGTTATAAGCTGGACAAAAGCCATTCCCATCTCCTTTCATGATTGCAGGTATTATGAGAAGAGGGCCGTTTACCAAAGTTTGAAATAGACATCTTAAGGCTTGGATATGATGTCATGGGTGCTAATCCGTAAATACCATTGTAAATTAGAAAACATACCTCTACCAACGCCATTGTCAGAGGAAGTAATTGTGCATTGATCCACCCTAAAAATTTAATCACTTCTTCCGTAGCCTATTGTCTACCCTTCCACAAAATTTCATTGAGAACTTTGGGAGATATCGTGTGGACAGTCATGAGCGTATATATAAATGTATGGAAAAAAAATTCCGTAGCCACCTTTCCACAAAATTTCATTGAAATTCATTGAGTACTTTTGGAGATATCGTGTGGACAGTCAGATGGAAAGACGTGACTGAATACATATACCTCTCTAACTTTTTAGTCAGAGGTAGTTGTAGAATAATGCTGGTATTTCTTCTTGCCGATGTGAGCCGTCTTGTCGTTGGGTTGCTCATTTGTGGGATAGATGGATCTGTGGAGGGAAACAAAACATTTGGTCCATACCGGAGAAAGGGCTCTCCCACGTGACTTGATGGAAAGATGACAAAATTCGTTGATTTCAAGGAAAATGTGTGTTCCTTTTATTTCTGTTGATAACTTCGTTGCCGAGCCGGTTCGCGGATCACTTGCGGTATTGAATTCTGTTTAGGTTTAAAATTCTAAATGGGTTGTTAAATTCTGTTCCTAGTTGCTTTGCCGAGGGTGACCAACTAGGGTGGTGAAGTGTAGTTCAAATCCAGTTTCTTCCTCCTTCTCCTCCCTCACCCTGATGGGCTGAGGAGCCAAGCTTGTTTGACCCGTCGCTCCTGGGTGTCGAACTGATTAACTCCCGCCCGATTTGAATTGATGTTCTAAAAAAACCTGGCAGAGCTGATTCGTCGGACGTATTCCCTCTGTTTCCCTTGGTCGGCCATTTGACCTATTTTCTAGCGCTGGGAACATGATATGGTGCTTTGGGCACGTCCCGATACTATCTCCCAAAACGTGCGAACACACGACATGAGTGTATTTCATTACATAATCATGTGTCTTATGACTGGTATGCTTTTTCATAACCAAGCTAACTTTTCTAATTGTGTATGTACTTTTTGCTATTGTACATATCAGAATTGAGGAATAGAAAATATTGGTTAATTATATTTTTGGTACTTATTACAATCCGGTCAGATATCCGGTGCCGGATTCACAAAAAATTATCACTGCCACCATGTGAATGCGGCGCCATATATCCGACCGGATTGATATTTCGGTACATCATTACCATAACCCACTTCTATGTGAATGTATTTAACTGGGCTCAGTCATCGATATTAGCCTTTCTCAACCTTTTTAAAACCGGAGTAACCCTTGAAATAACTTCCCTATCTCTCGGAACCCCTGCATAAAACTATTATAAGAACAGCTAATGACACATTAGTGTTTTAAAAAATATGTATTTTAATCTAAAAGTAGTTATCACTATTCTACAGTGCAAAGGGGGATAGTTTTATACATATTTATTTTGATGAAAAAAAAATGAGTCTTTTTCACTTGATACAAATTCTGATGCATCTGATGTCCAATGTCATCAAGGCAGGGACCACTACTCAATGAAAATTTTGATGCTTCTAGTGTCCAATGTCATCAAGGCAGGGACCACTACTCAATGAAAATTCTGATGCTTCTAGTGTCCAATGTTATGGCATATAGTCGTTATATAAAACAAAACCTCAAATGAAGCAAAATGCATATATAAAATCTGTAGGGAACCCCTAACAACCTCTTGCAAAACTTTAGGGTTCCACGAAATGCTGGTTAAGAAAGACTGATCTACATGTTGCTTTATTGTTTTGCCCTTTCGGTTCCTGTGTTGTTGATTTATTCACCACAGAGATTTTTACAAGGATTGAAAACTAATCTTAAAGCTGAGGATCCATGTGCAGAGCAATGATTCTCAAATGGGAGGCACGTGACTCCCAGGGGAGGAATTTCCTAAGGTGAGGAACATATAATGAACAGTATAAATGGGGGAGAAATTGAGGAAATCTGGGATCCAAAGGGGTGGAATGTGACCTTGGACCCTGCGAACCCTTGAGTAAAGTGTTTTTTGTCAAACTTCAATACAATGTCAGGAGTTAACTTTGTTTTCCTACCGTAACAAGAACAATCCTCGCCAAAATTAGGGATGTAAACCGATATGTGAAAATCACATTCTCCTACTGTGATTTGAACTCATGACCAACTGATTGCCAGGAGGCTGTCTTCATGGCTTGATTTTATGCATAACTACCTGGCCACGCATATTTGGAAGGGGGGAGACAAATTTTTTTTAAATGGCTAGATCTAGCCAAAGAATGGCTGATTTGACAACTTTATTTTTAGCTAATAGCCTTATTCCCCACCTGGACTACCCCCCTACCCCCTTCCTGGTTGGGAATCACTAAACACATCGCTTGTCATACTATCCTTAGTCAGCCTGAGCCAGTATGCCTGCCTGCCTGAGCAATAGTCATGAGTCTTGGTTTCCTGTCATATAATCTCTCGTTCTCGCTCAAATATTTGGAAGAGCAAAAAAAAAAAGAAAAAACATTTGACCCTGCAACATTCAGCCTCGTTCTAAGACATATTCTGCAGCTAGATTTCAAAATGAGACGTTCTTGAAGATTTCTTTAATTGTTATACTCTGATTTAATCGGACTAGTGTCCTCATCTTGGTTGTTATAGTCACAATGTTTCGGCCGTTGTACCAGGGCTCCAGATTAACTTTTTTCACCACCATCCTGAAAAACAATTTTAACCATTGCAAAGTAAATATAAACCGTTCTGAAAAACAATTTTAACCGTCCCGAGGGAAATATAAAAACGTCCTGAAAAACAATTTTAACCATCCCGAGGGAATTGTAAATGGTCCCAAAATCAAAATGTTTCTTTACTTTATCATCTATAGTTGTTAGTAGCATAATAAAAACACCATTAAGATGTTGAGGAAATAAATAATTGTCAAATGAATGACAAGAACAATCCTCACCAGATTTATGGGATTAAAATTAACTTTCCCCTACAGTGATTAGAAATCATGACCAACTGATGGGTAGTCGTGACTCTTAAAAAAAGATTATTTTTTAAAAAAAAATCACTTCCGTCCCGGAGGCATCCTGGGGAAGATATTTATTCATCCAGAACACATTTTTACCGTCTCTGGGACAACAGGATAACATTAATTTTGAGCCCTTTGATTTACCCTCCGGCCTTCTTTAAGTGTGTTGTAGTTGGTAGCCACCTGGGAATTTGTAACCATGTTTTTTATTCAATCCTTCTGCTGTCCATGCTAGAGGATATCTTGTATCAGTTAATTTGTACTTGTTATGAATGAGAACAATCTACCCCCTGTGGATTGAATAAAGGGTTCAGTTCCAAATTCCCAGAAGGTTGCCAACTACAACAGACACCTGAAAAAGGCCAGAGGATATAACGGCCGAAACGTTACAACTATAATGACCGAAATGCAGACACTAGTCTGAGTAAATCAGTGTATATATAGTGATAATTCCTCATCTCTGATTCAGACAAAAAAATCTTAAAAAGATTTGATTAGTCACCCATAGAAACCGTCATGTGACCAATGTCTTTTGACAGCAGGCCGTGTTGGTGGTAATCAATTAAAAAAATTAGAAAAAGGGATGATAAATGAATAAGTTACTCCTCTCGACTTTTGTTAGGCAGTGATCACTAAAAGAAATTATGAAAATTTCCAAAAAAACAAGCGTGAATGCTGTCGAACACAAACTAAGGGATCAATTTAGCATAAAATTACATTGCAAATTGAACGCCCCACTAAAAACTTATTAGGGATTTTCAAAAAACAAAGAAAACGTTTTTTCTAGACATATTGTTGAATGTTTAAATTTTCAGCCCTCTAGCTCCTGTACACCTGATACATACATAGCCAACCAGACCAACTTGAAAACCGAGGAAACCTATGTTGACAGTTGTTTCTGATACCCGTTGTTTTCTCATAAGTATCATGGAGTTTATATATTCGTCCTTTCTGTCTAACTCAGTAGATATTTGTTTTTATTGAAAAACGTGTGCCTTTATTTAATTTAATTAGAAACTCAAATAACTAAAATAAAGAAATAAATAATAAAAGAAAACTATGCACTCTTCCCGGTAAACGAATTCAGTATTTTTTCTAAAAAACAACACATCTAAATCCATTATTTGATTTCATACTGTCGACATTGAGAGCCACATTATATTTGTGCCTAAAATATGAACGTGAGAATAGAGAAGCCAACAAAGTGTGGGATAAAAAGACTCCTGCCTACCATGAGATCTTCGTTAGCTCAGTCGCTAGAGCAGTACCTGCGTATAAGGTAGCTTCCAGGATGGACGTGGGTTCGATCCCTGCACAGAATTTGTTTCTTTATTCACATTTACGATTTGGGATGTTCATTTAGCAGTCGCTCACATCAGAGCCAGGCAAATATAGGTTCTCAACTAATAAATGTCATTATAATTATATCTTATATAATGCGCCTTTTTGTTTTTCTGTCTGTAACACTGGACTCTTCCACTCGGGTAAAAAAAAATTGCTGATAAAAATACCTCCTACCCACTATATGAAACTATGGACTCTTCAACTGAAAAAGATTTGCTATTACTTTTTGATAGAAATTCAAATATATCCGAGAATTTTTTCATAGAAATTTAAATATATCCAAGAATTTTTTCATGGGTCTTAAAACTAGTTAGATAATGTTTTAAAACATTAAAATAATCTTACAAGAATGGTATGATTTGGCCTATACAAGAAATAATATGCCCGGCTTGTTGGTAAGACGCACTTTTGGCAAAGTAGGACAACTTAACCGTCAAAATTGGATTGAATCATAAGGACTGATTTGACCGATCACCGCTAAAGAAGGTAATATTTTTTTACTTTCATACCAAGCTGGTACGGCAATAACTGTTTGAGTTTTAGTAAAAAAAAACGATTATTTTATTTTTTTAAATCAAGTATTGTAAAAGATTTTTGACTACTATTTACATTCATTAGTTGTTTTTTTAAAAATCACAATTTTTCATTTTGGTTTACAATAAACATAAACAAATAATAATAGCTTTTTTACTAAAACCAAGTTGAATTGTAATTAAAAAACAACTAAAAGTTAAGATTATGGCAAATAGTAGTTAAAAATTAATAAAAATGGTTTACAATACTTGATTTAATAAAAAAAAACAAAACAATAACACTGCCAGTGCCTGCATTACTGAAATTGTGATTAAACAAACTAAAAATTTGGATGAATGTAAATAGTAGTTAAAAATTAATAAAAATGGTTTACAATATTTCATCTAATAAAAAAAATCAAATAAAATACTCAAACAGTCAATGCTGTGCCATCTTAGTATGAAAGCAAAAAAAAATGTTAGCTTCTTTAGCTGTAATCGGTCAAATCAGTTGTTATGATTCAATCCATTAACATTCTTTGAAATAAAATCTGATAGAATTACTAAAACATATTTGCCATGTCCGGTAAATAGGACGAGCTGCTTATTGGGTCCAAAATTGTTGGTTCTGATGTGGTCCTATTATGCGGATTCCACTATATATATATATATATAATGTCTGTGGAAACTTTGATTTCTCGTAACTGTCTACACGTTTCTAAATACACCCCATAGTGTATGACAAATCTCCCGTTCTGCCTTCCCCATTCTGAAAAAAATATATATATAGTGTGTGTAACACTTTTCAATGAGTATACTGATACTACACTCTGATTCTAAGCAGAAGTGCCGATCCATACGTAAATAATTCCGTCATTTTTGATAGGTAATATGCTAGTTATATATAAGATATAGTCTGGAAGCCAGCAGGGCCTCCCCTTCACCCCCCTCCCCCATGATCCCACATTTAGGGTACCAAAATGTTCCTTAGGATGTCCTCTTTCAGAAAAAAGATGTTCCCAAGAAAAAAGTTGGGAAGAACTACCTCATTTGCATAAAACAAAATGGCTGCCAGCAGCAGTATTTTACAAGGAAATTTCAGGTATATGTGTACTTTACAGGCCAAAGTCTATAGATTGTGGATTTAATTCATGATGGAGATATATACACATCTCATTAGAGCACATCCTAAGGAACATTTTGATACCCAACTCACAGAGTCCGAGAGGTGGGGTGCGGGGTAGGCCCTGCTGGCCCCGGACTAATATGTGAATTATACGAGATAACTCTTGATGAATACCTAAATAAACACACACACATATTTCAGCTTCAATTCTATTCAAAACCCACTTTTATTTACAAAATAATGTGGCTCGCATAAACTGGATAACTTCACCAGGAAACAGCAAAAGCCATTAATAATGTAGCAAAAATCACCTCGGCTCATGGTTTCCCCACACACACACTTTCATACGCACTTTCGAGAGAAAAAAACTATGCCGTAAAAATATAATAATTCTGAACATGGCAGCCTTTAATTGTGGTTTTGATGATTGCTAGGGAAGGTGAAAGCTCCCCCTCCCCCATGTCTGGAGATGTTCATCCTCTAATTATAAAACTGACCAGTCCCAGTATTTTATTCAATTTAGTATAAAGTATTATACTTACATTTTAAAAATCATTTATATAAGTTGTGTATATCAACATGGTGAAGTATAAAAAATGAAGATTTCTTGTCACATGCATTTCGACTAATCTCGGCCCCCAGAACTAGAAACGCCACTGAGTGGGTTCCCCGAGGAGCAATTGGTCCAGTGTTTGATTTCTTTTTTCCTCTCCGGCAATGTCTGATAAATTGGTTGATATTTAATTTATCCACTAGTGGAGGCCTGCTTCCAACTCCCCTAGGTATCATCGTTGGTCGGATCCCTGCCCTTTGCCTGTCTGGCTTGGTTGAACCTATCAGGAGCATAGACTCCTGCCAGCATAGTTCTCTGGGTCACCTTTTAATCAACACTGGTTTATTGCTGGGTTTAGGTTATTCAAATGTTTTGACATTTATATGTATCTATGTATCAATCTGGACTTTGCCTAACCCTAACTGTTCATAGTAGAAACTTGAAATTTTGTGCACACACTCCCCTCAATTTAAAAAAAAAAAAAAATTCTCCCCATAATATGTTTTTAGTGGGGGGTACAATTTTCAATGTAAGTTTATGCTTAATTGGTCTCTTAGTTTGTGTCTGGAAGCGTTCATGCTTGTTTTGTTTTTTTGAAAATTCAGACTTCTTTTAGTGATCACTGCCGACAGAAGTAGCTTATTCATTGATCACCCCCTTTTCCAATTTTTTGAATTGATCACCCCCAACACGGTATGCTGCCAAAAGACGATTTCTATTGAGTGACTAATAGTGATTCTAAAAAGTCTCTTTGATCCTTTGACTTCAAATGATCACAATTAAAAAACAACTGATGAGCAGCAAAACTAATCCAGCCAAACCTCAGAATATTAACCAGCAGGGCTCGAAATTAATGTTGTCCCATCAGATATCTCCCCTGGGACGTCACCGGGACGTGAAGTGATTTTTTTATTTTTTTTTTTTTTAAATTTGTAATTTAAAAGAAAAATCATTTGGTGAGGATTGTTCTTGCTGTTTTGTTACGGTAGAAAAACAAAGTCAACTCCAGGTTTGGATTGGAGTTTGACAATTATTTCCTCAACATTTTAATGGTGTTTTTATTATGCTACTAACAACAAACAACTATAGATGATAATAACAAAGTAAAGAAACAACATTTTGATTTTGGGACCATTTACATTTCCATCAGACCTTTTTTATTGATCACAGCCCAACTTTTTAATAAATGACCCCAATACAGCATATATGGATGGCAGTGATTCATAATTTCCTTTGGAATGCTAGTCCTGTATATTGTTTGTTATCAAATGCTGCTTACTGTATTCAGTCAACAAGTCCTCAAGAATCTTACAGACTATTCAAGTCAGAATGATGGCTCTATAGTTTGAAACAAGACTCTTCTGATCCTTTTTGAAAATGGCTGTTACCATTCCTTGCTTCCACACAGCAGGTATTTGACCTGTTTGAAGACTTGTGTTGAAGATATAACACAATCGTTTGGCTAGGATTGGGGAAAGGTTTTTTTAGAATCGGTTTGTTTTTTTTTGAAAATTCAGACATTTTTTAGTGATCACAGCCCAACTTTTTAATTGATGACCTCCCAACACAGTAATACGGGTGGCAGTGATTCATAATTTCCCTTGGAATGCTAGTTTAGCTTATGTCTAAATCTGTTTGCATTCAATTTTTTTTAGTAGGCTTCATGGCAATTAAGCTACAATGTTTACAATGATTTTTCTTCCAAACAATCCAAAAAGAAAAGGAACAAGTCTGCTTAGTCACTCAATAGAAACCGTCACGTAACCAACGTCTTTTGACAGCATGCCTTGTTGGGGATGATCAATTAAAAAAATTGGGAAAAGGGGTGATCAATGAATAAGATATTTCACTCGTCTTTTGTTGTGTAGTGATCACTAAAAAATGTCTGAATTTTTAAAAAAAATAAACGGACACAAAATTTAGATCAATTTAGCATAAACTTAGATTGCAAATTGAACCCGCCACTAAAAACCTGTTTAGGGCGTGGGAATATTAAAAAAAACAAGAAAAACGTTTTTTCTAGACATAATAAGGAATGTTTAAATTTTCAGCCCTCTAGCTCTATTGGTGCGGCCTGTACGCGTGATACATAGCCAGCCAGACCAACTTGAAAACTGAAGAAACCTATGTTAACAGGTTTGGTGTCAGTTTTGGTTGACGGTTTCTAAAATATAACCCCTGGCTTTTTTTTCTTGGCACAAATCCAAAATGGCTGCTGTTTAATGTCCTCTTTTTCTTACTAAATCCAGGTGGCAACTCCACAACAAAAACAAAAACAATATGACTTCAGTAAGCAGCCTATTCAGACACACTGTTTTAACTCATTTGTGCCTTTTTTTTTCAATGCCAACAAAACAAATCTCGATTGGTGTATATACTCACTCAAGTTGGCGGGGTGGGAAGTGTTGCTAATTCTGTAGAAGAAGACTATCTATAGAAATGCTTTTTAGTCAACTCCTAATTATATTCCTTGTGTTGTGAAGCTAATATCAAATTCCCGTACAGACCAAGATTTAAAATTGTAGTCAATATAAAGTTTAACAATTTTATTTACAACTGCTTAAAAAAAGATTTTAGCTACTTAACACCTGTCTAAATGACACTGTTGGTGAAGCAATCTTTCTTTCTGCTTTGAAAGAAGTATCTATATTGGTATACTGTCATTGTAGTCTGTGCAAGATACCTTCTAAAAATTCAATTTTAATTATACTGCATAGAAAAACCCTTAAGGATTTTAAAAAATGTACTACTATAATAATTACTGATGTGTTTTTATCTATTATTAATCACTGCTACCCACATCAGACCGGTTTAAACTCTGTTACTGAGATCAATTTATTCATGTGTTCTGACATTTATATGTAGCTATCTGTCTGCCGCTTGGACAGGGCTTGAAATTAATGTTGTCCCGGGGACGGTGAAAATTTGTTCAGTATGAACAAATATCTTTCCCGGGACTCCTCCGTCATGGAATCGATTTTCTTTTCGTTTCTTTTTTTTTTTTAAATCACTTCCGTCCCAGAATTGATTTGGTTAGGATTGTTCTTGTTGTTTTCGATAGAAAAACAGTCAACTCCAGGTTTGGACTGGTGCTTGACAATTATTTATTTCCTCAACATCTTAATGGTGTTTTTATTCTGCTACTAACAACTAACAACTATAGGTGATAATAACAACATAAAGAAACAACATTTTGATTTTGGGACGGTTTACATTTCTGTCGGGGCAGTTAAAATTGTTTTTTGGGATGGTTCCGGGACGGTAGTGAAAAAAGTTAGTCTGGAGTCCTGTGCTCGGATAATGCAATGGTTAGCACATCTGTTTCACACGCAGAAGGTCCTGGGTTTGATTCCCGGTATGAGTGAAGAGTGTTGTAAACTCTTCATTAGGACAAAATTTCCCTGTGCTCTCAGCAGCCAATTGAGTACACTCTAAGCTATGTAATTAGGGTGGAGGTATCCCTTCGGTGGACTTGCATCCTGCCAAGGGGATGGTCATAAAAAAAAACTTGTAGGAATAAAGTCCTGGTCTCGACCAGACTTGGAACATTTTTTATGTATCTATCTATTTACGTTGCCCAGCCCTAACCATTGATAGTAGAAACTTGGAATTTTACACACACACACTCCCCTCAATGAGTAAGAAAAGTTTTTTTTGCATATTCCAATGTGCTGGTATTATGACGAGAGGGCCGTCTACCAAAGCTCAATATTTTTACTGATTCTATTTTCAGCACAAGACTGTCAAAATTTATTTTCAAAATAATGAAGTTGAATTGTATTTCCAGGGTGTTTGCCAGCGTTCACACTAGCTGTTTAATGGCTAATTCCCAATAGAAACATAATTCCAATTTCCCAATTAAGCTGAGTTCTGTTCTGATCTTTTTGACCATTTTTGGCTTTTTTTTAAATACAAAAATGTGGGCGTTGGAAAACTTCCCAATCCTATAAAAATGGTGGAGAAATCAACTTACTGGCTAACACACTGATTTTGCCCCCTAGTTAATATACAGAGTTTAGGTCTAGAATAGAACTTTGTTAGATAAATCTACCATATTTTCAGTAGATTAATGGCTGATTTTGGGGGATTTGAATCCAAGCAAAACAAAGATGCTTTTAGAAATGGGATAAGAAGTGTGTGAAAACCTGGCCAAGTAAACTTGAAGTCAGACTGATGGCCATCATTTGATATATAATCACTAGTTATTATCTGTGAAAAGATTTGTAGATATATTTGAATTTCTATGGGATTTTCTTTTTCTCTTTTTATGTTTTCTCTTTTAACTCTTACCATCTTATTGAAAATTTTCTAAGTCCAAAGGCCAGTCCTGTAATGATTGAGCAGAAAATGGCTAAAATGGGTTTGTTTATTCAAATGTTTATAGTGTCTTTACTTGTGGACAGAAATTGGCAGTATTGTAGGGAAGACAATGTTTATTAATGTGATGATGTCATTTTTGCTAAAAATAATGTTATGCACGTGTAGTTGTTGACTAATTATATAATGTAGCAACGCAATATTATACTGTGTGAATGCTTCCTTTAACTCTTAACATCCTTAAATTAAAAATGGTTTGTTCATTCAAATGTTTATAGTGTCTTTATTTGTGGTCAGATTGTTGTGAAAATTGGCAGTATTGCAAGAAAGACTTGTGCGGCCTCGTGCGTTTTAGGACTTTCGGCCATGTTTGTTTACATACGGCCTCATGCTCTTCAGGACTTCAAGAGTTAAATATAAAAATTTCATATTTATATAAGTTTATATCTATATAAGTCTTAGTCTTAAAGCTTTTAAGATGTTACTATGAAAATGTTTTTACGTTCTGTTCGTTTATTTCCATACTTGTCATGGAAGTCAATTATTCACTAATAACTGTTAATGAGAGATGTTCAGAGAGATTTATGTTTTACACAGAATTAGATCTTATAGTACTATAAGTAAACTTTTCTTGTAGGATCATCAGTTGTTTGCCTTGGAACTGTTTCGGGGATTTAAAAACAAAACAGTCCTTTTACTATGGTTCACCAGCAGTGCTGATCAAGCACCACCTCCCTCAAGCTATAATTCTTATATTTAGTTTGTTCTACTGTTTTAGGGCAGTATCATAATATATGTAGCTTGTTATTTAATTAGAGCATTATCATAGTGTATTTTTATGGATGCAAAACGTATCAA
>VCCN01001933.1:1215138-1230043 GCA_006491835.1 Architeuthis dux
AGGTTCTTGGGCACCTAATTACTGAAAATATATGACATTTTTAAGAATTTTATGGTTTGAATAAGAAATCGGGTATCAGAGCTAACGGTCTTAATAAACAAGTAATTGCCACTCTCTCTCTCTATTTCAACCGTTTATACTTTTAAGATTTTTTTACACACTGTTTCGGCCGTGTACCCTCCAGCCTTCCTCAGGTGTCTGTTGTGCTCTGGAATGTTGTCTAATTTTGTTCTGGGAGAGCATACTAATCCCAGTGCTTGTGTCTCTGTGTTCTTGGGTATGTCTTCTCCTGACCAATACAATCTACCTTTGACCCCTTAAAAAGAGAAAGGGGTCTCCCTTTACTATTGACCCCTTAAAGAGAGAAAAAGGTCTCCCTTTACTATTGACCCCTTAAAGAGAGAAAAAGGTCTCCCTTTACTATTGATCCCTTAAAGAGAGAAAAAGGTCTCCGTTTACTATTGACCCCTTAAAGAGAGAAAAAGATTTCTTTTTACTACTGACCCCTTAAAGGGAGGAAAAGTTTAACTTCACTTTTGACCCTTTCAAGGGGGGAAAAGTTCAACTTCATTTTTGATTCCTTAAAGAATTATATATAAATATCAGAAGATATGTATATTGAATGGAAAGTAAGGGTCCAGTAATGTCCAATACTCTTTTCCAGATGAATATATTGAACCGAAAGTAAGGGTCCAGTTTAGCATTATAGTTAAATTGTAAATAGAACCCACCCCTTTAAAACCCTTAAAAGATTTTTTTTCTCAAAACTTTTTACTTTAAATCCTCTCATATTGTAAGCGTTGAGTTATGGGGAACACAAATAGACACACACTTCTTGGATATGACCAAAAATGTAGCAATGCTCGAGAAAACTAGTCAGGGTCCATTTTCAGATAGTCTTTTTAATCACTGCTACCCACAACAGACTGGTTTAAATACTGTTGCTGGGTTTAGGTTATTCATGTGTTCTGAAATTTATATGTATGTATCTATCTATGTATCCAGACTTTGCCCAGTAGAAACTTCAAACTCAATGAGTAGGGAAAATGTTTTTAGAGGGGGGTTCAATTTCCAATGTAAGTTTATGCTATATTGGTCCAGCAGCATTCACACTTGCTTTTAGAAACTTTTGACTTTTTAGTGTTCACTGCCCATCACCACTGTTTAATGTATGAGGTAAAAGGTAGTATGCATAGGTGAACGATAGTTCTTTTTTAAATCTCTTAACAGCTTTACATTATTTATTTTTTATTTTTAAATCAACGAGAAACAAATAGTTTTATTACAAAAACAAATGTTGACATTTTCTATAGTTTTGAGAAGGGTCATTAATATTCAAATGGTTCTTCGGGCGAGATAGAAAAATCGTCTATAGCCAACCACATCTGGAGAGAGAACGGCTACCATCTTCCTCTCTGGGAGGAAGTCCAGATTATTGACAGAGAATGATGTTGGAAGCAGAGAAAAATCAAAGAAGCAGCTGACATCATTTGAAAGTCAATAGGAGTTGTCCCCCTTTATGATTGGCTGTTTAGAGTCGATCAAGGTAGATGGCTCTTGAATGGCAGTGATTTACATAGTGCTTGAATATTAACCAATCAGGGCTGGCCTTGGGGTGCCACCATTTGTATAATAGCTTCCCACTTTCAGCTTCTAATAGTCCTAGTGAATTGCAGTGCTGATAATTTCAATTGGATATTTTGACACTTTTAATCCTCAGTCACAGCTGATCAGGGTTCTGGCACAACAACTTTGAAGAAAAATTATTCATCTAAGTCTTGCAAAGAATGCAAATCTGGCCAGTTTGATATTTATATTTAAAGTTTATCTTATCTCCTACTTTTTAACTTCCGGCAAATCGTCGCTAATTTGCTTCATTTATTATGACCAGTGCAACGTTTATTTGGACCAATCAGCAGTGCTACAGAAATAACATTTTTAAAATTAAATCGGATGTAGACACAACATTTTGGCTGATCCATTCTTCAGCCTTCTTCAGGTGTAAAACTGAATGTGATGGGGTAAACAGAAGTTTTTATTTTTAAAGGGGTAACCCTTATAATGCAGGGCCCGGTTGTTTCTGTGTCTCTGTCTTGTTGGGTTTAGGTCTGTTGAGAATTGGAAGCCACATCGGGTTGAACTCTGCACTTGTCTGGCTAATGCATTTAATTGACATTTTGATGAGAGCTGCTTCTTTGATTTTTCTCTGCTTCCAACAGACATAAACCCGTCAAGACAAAGACACAGAAACACCTGAGCCCTGCATTATAAAGGTTAACCTCTTAAAATAAAAACTTCTGAAGGAGTCCGAAGAATGGATCGTCCGAAAAACCATTTGAATATTAAAAATATATTTTTTAGTTTCTCAAAATAACTATCTTTCAAATATTTTTTAGCTTGTGACTCAAGTTAAATGTGAAATTTCAAAAAAGAAAGATAAAGGGACAACTTGTGGGTTTTATGCAAGTTGTTCCCATTGAATTCGGGAAACTGAGGTTTGATGTCTAAAAAAAAAAATTACGTTGTTTGGTTAATTGCACCGGCCGGTTGTTGGGTCCAAAATTGTTGGTCCCAATGCGGTCCTGATAACCGGAATCCACTGTATTTATATTGTTTGGTTAATTGGACCAGCCGGTTATTGGGTCCAAATTCGTTGGTCCCAATGCTGTCCTATTAACCAGAATCCATTGTATTTCAAAAATATAATCTCTTATAATTTTTCTTTTCTTTTTTTCAGATTCAACCAAGAATTTGATTCGGGGGGAAAACTTCACTTCAGATGCTGACATCATTTTAACCACCATCCGAATGTTGGATGATGTCCGGTAATGTCCAGTACTCTCTTCCAGATGGACAGATGTCCCTACATATCTCTGATGCTCTGGTGGCTAACTCAGCTAGCAGTGACCTTGCTACTCACGTAAAGGATGACCCTGCTGTTAAGTTGGGGCGGTCAAGCGACTATCACTTGAAGACTCGGAGTAAGACTTCAGTGTTTAACTGTGATGTCTGCGAACGTACCTTTGAGAGCGCAGAATTCTTGTCAAGCCATGTACTATCGCATAGCTTGGACATTGGAGCCTACAGCTGCGAGATCTGTAACAAAGTGTTTAATGAAAAGCATGACCTCGCCCAGCACAAATGTTTGCAAAATACCGACATGCACTCTCAGAATCTAATACAGGATACCAACGCCTTTCATCCGCAGACTGAGGTCCCCAGAGGTGATATGAATGGCCCCTACGGTTGTGTTAGCAGCGGCGATGCTAGCGGCCACGGTATGGACGGAGATTATAATCTTGGCCTCAACTCTCAGAAAGGAATGCAGTTGTACGCCTGCGAGTATTGTGAGAAGAAATTCAAGACCAACTCTGCCCTTTTAATACATCGCCGGAGTCATACAGGCGAGACTCCCTTCCCGTGTGAATTTTGCGGCAAAAGCTTCCGCCAGTCAGCGCATCTCGATGTCCACATGCGGATTCACACCGGGGAGATGCCCTACAAATGTGCCTACTGCGATAAGTCGTTCACGCAGAAGAACAACCGGAACCGCCACCAGTTGCTGCATTTGAACCCCAACGGCCAGGAGTCTAGTCCTGTCGGATCGACCAAGCCTCACAATGAACACTGTCTGGATACGCCCACGGCACCATCGATCGGAAACATGTCCGCAGAACCACCCCGGCACTTCTCTTACGAAAACAGCCCCATGACACAGCCACCGGCACAGGTAGGTGCTAATTACTCTCAGCCTAGTCAGCTGACAGGATCTTCCCAGTTCTCTTACCAATGCAGCGTATGTCAGAAGGTATATAGCAATAACTCTGCCCTGAACCAACATATGCAGAGCCACAACAAGGACCACTCGTTTGACTGCTACGTCTGTAGCCACAAGTTCAAGCAAAGGGCTCACCTTGAGACCCACCTGCGGGTCCACACGCATGAAATGCCCTACAAGTGCCACTATTGCGACAAAAGCTTTTCCCAGAAGGGAAACAAGAACCGGCACGAACGCCTACACCTGGTAAACGACACTGCTGATCCGTCAGGGACCTTACCGCCACCTGCCTCTTCCTCCTCCTCCTCCACATCGTCTCACAACAATTCCACCTCATTATCATCTCCTTCAGTTGCCATGGAAACAAACATGAACAGTGCCAAGAGTTGCATCCAGCAACCGAACATCTATATCGATTCCGAATTTGCTTCCTGTGACATTTGTCACAAACAGTTCTTCAGCAAAGATGATCTTCACACTCACCGCAATACCCATCATTTACTCTCTGGTGGCGACCCATCCTCCATGAACAACACAATTAATATGGAATCATCTCACCCTCAAATGGGGTGTTTACTTGTGAATACTGCCCGAAGGAGTTCCGGAGCAACTCCGCCTTGCTGGTCCACCGCCGTGTCCATACCGGCGAGACGCCGTACAAATGCGATTTTTGCGACAAAGGTTTCAAGCAGGCCCCTCACCTGGACGTTCACCTGAGAACACACACAGGAGAAATGCCCTTTCAATGTCTGTATTGCGACAAGAAGTTTACCCAGAATAGCAACAGGAACCGGCACCAAAGGACCCACTTCCTTGGGGACGCAGCTTCGGGTTTCAATAGTCCAAATGCTATGATCCAGGGGTCTTCTGCGGTTGTGTATTTGCTGATCGGAACACGTTTGTTAACCACATGTTGTCTCATCAATCCTCGTCGGGGAATGTTGGGGTCATGCCTGACAACCCAAAGCATTCAACGTTGACCCATGGCTTGTCACATTTGTATCAGTGCACTATTTGTAATGCAGGGTTTTCGTGCCAACCAAGTTTGGATAATCATGTTGCAATGTCGCACAATGGTAAAACTGGCGTCATGCCCAGCAACTCGGATAGCGGCATGCAGTTTGGTCAACAACAACAGCCACCAGAAGACTTTAACAACATGAAAAATAATCCGAGGAGATCTATGGACTATGGGAACATGCCCCACCTCAGGACCCCACCCGAGATGGGAAATAATGGGCCCCCAGGAAACAGCAACTATATACATCCTCAGAATGCCAATTTTTACAATATGAGTAACAATGGCCTGGGTGGCGGTGTTGGTGGCAGTGAAGCATCGTCAAGTGGCCAAGAAGCCTATGGTGGGTACGGTTCCGCCAGGGGGGAGCCTGTGGTTGACATGAACTGTGAATTCTGCCAGAAGAATTTCAAGAGTATGTCATCGTTGATGATCCACCGACGTATACACACGGGTGAAACGCCTTTTGAGTGTAACTTCTGTCATCGCGGCTTCAAGCAGAATGCTCATTTGGAGGTACACATGCGCACTCACACAGGCGAGACTCCGTTCAAATGTGAGTTTTGTGACAAGCGTTTCACCCAGAAAAGCAACCGCGATCGGCATCAGCGGACGCATTTGGTGGACACTGTTAGTCTACAGAACTCGGACGTCGACTTCCCTCTGGAAAACGTGGACGGCAAAGACGCCGCTGCCCCTGTCGATCACAATACTGGTGCTGAGCATTACAAGTGTGATGTCTGCACCTCCGTTTTCATGAACCATGATGATTACACGGATCATCGTAGCTGTCACGATATACCCCGTCTCTCGGAGGAGTCAAGGAGACAACACAACAGACGCAAGTATGACAGTATCGATGTCAATCCGAACGAGGAAAGGAGAACAGGAGGTGGAGAGGGTGCCGTACACAAATGTGATCTTTGCGGCTGTTATTTCACGAATGTCTCTGATCTGCGACATCACCAAAACACTCAACATTCCCAAGATTCGTACTTTCAGCGAGACAACCTTAGGAATGGTACGAACAGCAGCTGCCCTCAATACCCGGTCGATGTAGACTCGTATAGTTACCAACCGGAACCGAAGAGATATTGCCCCGAGAGAAGCTATTCACATCATGGTAGCGCATACCAAGATCGGGATGTGACACCAATGGGCGGGCCTATGACGCCATCTAACATGCCTTTCCAAGGAAGAAACGAATCAAGGTTTACGAGATCGGAGGAAAGCTCATTCTGCGAAATGAGTAATAACTATTGCAACAGTCAGAAAAAGACGGGACCTCCCCCGATGCCGTCACATCACGGAGATTCGCCCTCAGCTTCCCAAATAGGAAAAGGAGACGACGAGACTTTAAATCATGTGTGCAACTTCTGCCAGAAGAGTTTTCGCAGCATGTCTGCACTGTCAGTTCATCGGAGGATCCACACAGGTGAGACTCCCTTTCAGTGTGACTACTGCCAGAAATGCTTCAAGCAGAACGCACATCTTGATGTCCATTTGCGTACCCATACGGGCGAGACGCCGTTCAAGTGTGAATTTTGTGACAAGCAGTTCACGCAAAACTGCAATCGCAATCGGCACCAGCGAACCCACTTGGGTGACGCCGTCAGCTTGCAAGGGCAAGTGGACATGCACAACAATAGCAACGTCAGCGGGGGAGATGCTCTGTACAGTTGTGATCTCTGTCCTTCGGAATTCACCGACCGGGATGATTTCATGGACCACCGCAGCTGTCACGATATTCCTAAGCTGTACGAAGAAACAGCGAAACAGAATGTGCCGACACGAAGAGGAAGAAGACGAGCTCCGATCAAGAGCTACGTAGAAATAGACGATGACGACTTTGATAACGAAGACGATGTCAGTGAGACTTCTTACGGCTGTACCCAGTGCGATGAAAAATACATGGGTACAAATGATCGCCAACGACACATGAACCACAATGTCAAAAACGATCACACCCGATTCCAGCCTCAAGCTTCCACAGTCTACAGAGACAACCAGAAATACCCTAATTACAGACGAGATTGTCATCAGTGCGAAATATGCTCGCAAAAGTTCTTTGGGGAGGAAGAGCTTTGCCAGCACCGATTGACGCACATGAATAACCCCTACGGTGGGGAGATGAGTGGTACGTACCCTTCACATCCGAACACTCCTACTACAACAAAACATTCTGATGTGTGTCCGATGGATGTCGACAAGGAAGGAGGAAATTATGGAAATACGAACCTTCAATATGTTACGGGAAACAAGTGCGAGTTATGTTGCAAAACGTTCAGTAGCACTTCAGCGTTGACAACTCACATGAGGGTCCATACAGGGGAAACCCCTTACAAGTGTGACTTTTGTCACCGGGCCTTCAAACAGACAGCACACTTAGATGTCCACATGAGGGTTCATACGGGAGAGACGCCTTTTAAGTGTCACTATTGCGATAAGCGGTTCACGCAGAAGAACAATATGATGCGACACGAGAAAATACATCACGGTGACACAGCAAGCCAGGGCAGCTCGATGCCGGTTGATACTAGCGTGGAGTCTATGGATAGCCACTGCCAAACATGTGAAGCTCAGTGTCGAAGTCTGCCAAACCTTGCTGACCACCAGACGGAGTGTCCGGGTACACCCGATTCTGTATCTGATTGTGATATATGCTGTAAGGAGTCCAACGTTAAACCCGACCGCTGTCCATACTCAGAACCTCATCACAACAGAAACAATCCAATCATTAAAAGCCCTAAAGACAGCAAAATTGCCATGGGTAATTTTGATAAAAAATCAGTTCTGAAACCGAAAGATCGAATGAAAAAATACGATTGCTGTCAAGATCCTTGTCAAGAGCCGTTTCACAACGAGGTCGACATGAAAAGTAAATCTTCACACTTCCCAATACCACCTGACCAGGGTCCGACTTCAGACTTCCCAACGCCACCTGACCCGGGACCGATTGAAAGCATGGTCCTACAATTACCGTACGCCTGTCGACATTGCAAAATTGAATTTTTGAACCAAGAAGATTTATGTGACCATGAACCCCAGTGCGAAGCAGCTAATTTTATTCCTCCCGGGGCTTCGGGCAAATTTCCACCACTGGACCACTCGACGGAAGGTGAGGCTGTTTACCTGGACGACAGCCAGATGCTGACCCCTGGCCACCAATGTGAATTTTGTCAAAAGGTCTTCAAGAGTTTCTCCTCGCTCTCTGTCCATCGTAGAGTGCACACGGGAGAGGCCCCATTCCAGTGTCACTTCTGTCAGCGAAGGTTCAAGCAGAACTCTCATCTGGAAGTCCACCTGCGGACACACACGGATGAGACTCCGTATAAATGTGAATTCTGTGACAAATGCTTCACCCAGGCAGGCAACCGTAACAGGCACCAGCGTACCCATTTTATGGATGCCGTAAGTCTTGGACCTGCTGAATTCAATCGACTTGAGCAGGATGAAGATAACAATCATGGGGAGTCTTCAGAACGATTGCAAGTTCTTGAATACCATGAAAACGATTCCAGAAATGAAATTCCAAATTTGGCAGAAAATGTTGGCGATGATGATGATGATGATGCAAATAATAATAATAATAGTAGCAGTGATGGGGTCGGTAGAGAGGAAGTGGATATAATGCTACCTAAAAATCAAAAACGGAAAAGAGGTCGTCCCAAAGGATCTCGTTCTTATTTTAAGATTGAACGTCAGGCATCGCCTGATTCTGTCAAGATGGAAGTAGCCGATGATGTGGCGGCCTTGGATGAGAAACTTGACGATCCGAGCGGCCGTCCACGTACTAGAAGTCTTAGTCGGTTAAAAAGCAATAGCAGAAGGACGTCCGCTGCTGCTACTGATGCGGAGACAAACTTTCCTTGTGAAATTTGCAACCTCGGTTTTGGCAGCGCCGAGGCTCTTGGCCATCACGAACTGTCTGTGCACGATGTGGTCGAAGGTGGCAACACGAATGACACGAATCCGCCAGAGAATTGCTCGTCGTTGATTTGCGAGTATTGTGACAAGACTTTCACCAATGGCAGTGCCTTGTCTGTGCATCGTCGTGTACATACTGGTGAGGCTCCCTTTCAGTGTCAGTACTGTCATAAATGCTTCAAACAAAATGCTCACCTGGATGTCCACATGCGAGTACATACGGGAGAGACACCGTTTCAATGCGCTTTCTGTGACAAACGCTTCACACAGAATTGTAACAGACTGCGTCATCAAAAGACCCATTTTACCAATGTGACATCGGGAGAGAACGGAGCAGCTGCTGCCTTTAACTCTGACACTAGCGGTGACACTCCAACTGCTTTTAAATGTGAACTCTGCAACCAGGAGTTTAATACGAAACACGTGTTCGATAATCACGTGTGTGTGGATCAGTCTTACGATAACGACGTTCGGCCGTTGTTGCCTTCTCCTGATAATGATCTGCCGTCATCTTCCGAAGACAAAAACACCATTCCCGACAAAAAGTCAGATTTAAAGGAGAGTCTGTTGGAAACCTTGGACACCGATGGATTCGTAAAACAATCTGACGATCCGCCTACAGCCACGACATCGCATCCCGACTTTCCTACTACGACTAAGCTAATTAAAGAAGAGAAAAACAGTCCGCAGAAAGAGTTTTGCGAAACTGAAACTAACTCCCAACAATTCCAATCTGCTGACGATCACGACGGGGGAGAAAGTTCGTGCGATGAAAACCGTGTCGATAATGATGATGCTCTTTCTGAAAAAAGGGATGGTTCCGACTCCTCCAAATATGGCGACTTCTCGTGTGATTTCTGCCCCTCCCGCACCTTTCACACCCAATCGGCTCTGCTGTCTCATCGACGAACGCATACAGGTGAGACACCTTACCAGTGTACGTACTGCTCGAAAAGCTTCAAACAGGTTGCACACCTGGACACACACCTGAGGGTGCATACAGGTGAGAAACCCTACAAATGTAAATACTGTAAGAAGTCCTTCACGCAGAAGAGCAACCGTAATCGCCACGAGCAGGTGCACGAGCTTTCTGGCAAAACTCGATCTTCCAAGGGTTCTGTCCCCGAATACAGGTGTGAATTGTGCGATGGCTATTTTGCTAATGCCACTGACCTTGACATGCATCGTTGTACGATGACGGCTGTTGATGAATGGTCAAACCATGCTGGGGACACGGACATTAGTGCCGATAGCCAAAACCTTCCCTACACATGCAACATCTGTGGCAAGGAATACAGCAGTCGAGTGCGATTTGAGAAACATCGGCAAACCCATGAGCACGGGCGGAAAGAGGAAAATATGTCGCCATTGATGGAGAGAAACGGTCAAAGTGGAACCTTGTCAGCCACGGATCAATTAACGTTCTTTTGTGAAGTTTGCCGGCAGAAATTCACAGACAAGACGGAATACACTGATCATATATTTATGCACATTTCCGAGAATCCTTACCAGCAGAACCAAGGGACGACGTACAAGAACTCCAAAGACGTCCACGTCGATCAGATTCGCGAGGTCTGTTACCTGTGCGAGCAATGCCAAAACGAATTTTATAGCAAGAACGATTTTCACAACCACAGGTGTTTCAAAAACATGCCAAACGGGAAAGGTCCGATGAACAGGTTTAGTTCTCAGAATTCCGAGAATATGGATGAGGCTTATAGCGGTGAAGAATTTCGATTGGGTGCTTGTAATCCGAGCCAGTCGGAAGACTTTCCTGAAGGTGTACAGGGTTTGTGTAGCAAGAACTTCTTTGAGTGTGAATATTGTGACAAGACATTCAAAAATCACTCGACAATGCTCATTCATCGAAGAGTCCACACCGGAGAAATGCCATTCAAGTGTAAGTTCTGTGAGCGTTGCTTTAAGCAGAATGCACATCTTGAAGTGCACCTGAGGACACACACCGGAGAAACTCCATTCCACTGTCGCTTCTGTGAGAAATCTTTTACTCAGAAAAGCAACAGAAACAGGCATGAACGTACGCACTTGGTGAATGCAGAAACCGATGCCCAGAGTCAAGTCGGTGCCGAGGGAGGTGCTGGTATCATGTCTCTTGAAGAGGAGGAGAATCTGCATTGCCACTTGTGTTCTGTCGATTTCTCTACTGAGGATGATCTCAAGGAGCACTTGCAAACACGCCACACAAACGACGACGATGACGAGTCGGTGGCAACAGGGTTTCAACCTGTGGGAGGAGGATCCTATCTGACAACCTTAAAAGAAGAACACGAGATTTACGAACGAGAAGTGTCATCTCGCAACACCTATCCCACCAGCTTGGGTACCGACGGATCACTTCCTCCCTATCCTGAAAATCCATCCATGGTGAACTTATGTGATATGGAATCAGGGCTCGAGGACGAGGACGCGCATCTGGTCGGTAACAAGCTGGACGCATCGGGGCAGCAGCTTTACGAGTGTGAATTCTGCCACAAGCAGTTGAAAAGTTTGTCGTCGTTAATCGTCCATCGTCGTGTCCACACGGGCGAGGCCCCCTTTAAGTGCAAATATTGCGAGCGTAGTTTTAAGCAGTCGGCGCACCTAGATGTGCACATGCGAACACATACGGGTGAGACACCGTACAAGTGCGACTTCTGCGACAAGTCTTTCACCCAGAACAGTAACAGGTTGCGACACCAGCGACTGCATTTTATGGACACAACTAGCATTGGTGACGACGACAACAGCAGACCCACAGCAGATTTGTTAAATGACGGTGGTACCAAGGACCAAACTGACGCCCTCACTGATACTTCTCAACTATGTCTATAATAAATAGAAGGGCATATCATTTTGAAAAATTACAATATATCTAATGAGAAAAGTTACGCATATTAACTTAAAATGGGAGCAATTACATCTGCATCAGGTTTAATAAAGCAAGGGAGACAACTCACTTTCCCTTAAAACTCTTATTCTGAATAATGGGGCTACATATCCTAAACTAAGATGATTGAGGCAATCTTGCCTATTGGCCTATGCTATATATATATATATATATATATATGGTCAGTTTGCAGATATGATATATCAGACATAATGAATTCAATTGACAATAAGAAAAGAAAACATTAATTGTAAATAATGTTTTAAAAAAAGATTTTAAAACCCTTTTGAGTTGCATCGGCCATTATGACTGCTGAAGCCATTTTAAGAGATTTCAATTTGAAACTATGTTTGACCAATCAAAAATAATTTAATAATGCTCATGCCTACAAAAGGCTTGCAAGATTTTCACTTTTTGCTGTAAGCATGTTGAAAATGGCCTAAGCAGCCGTAACATGTACATCAGAAGGAATGCACCAATACACAAGGCGGAACTACGTTCATAAAAATGTTAATTTTCAAATTTTAAGGTTTTATTTTTGGTTTTTTAAAAAAATTTTGAAGTTTTAGAATTTTAATATTTTATAACATCTAGAACACATTTTTATAGTTTATTGTAAATTAATATTTATTACACTAACATGTTACATGGTAAATTTAAATGAAACACTATTCAAAATATGTGGTCATTTTAAGTAAAGATGTTTCACGTCATAATGCGTGAAATATCATTACTTAATATTGGGCAAAGTAGTAACTGTCAAAAATGGATTGCATCATAAGGACTGATTTTACAGATCACCGCTTTTTTTTACTTTCGTACTAAGCTGACACGGCAATGTGAGTTTTAATAAAAAAAACATTTTTTTTTTTAATATTATTAAATCAAGTATTGTAAACCATTTTTATTAATTTTTAATTACTATTTACATTCATCCTAATTTTTAGTTTGTTTAATCACAATTTCAGCAGTGTTATTGTTTTGGTTTTAGTAAGAAAAAGCGATCGATTATTTTATTATTTAATTTTATTTAGACAAAGTATTGTAAACCATTTTTATTATTTTTTAACTACTAACTTTTAGTTGTTTTTTTTATTTCAATTCGACTTGGTTTTAGTAAAAAAGCTATTATTCATTTATTGTAAATCATTTACACATTGAGATTTTTAAAATATCAGTCAAAAATTAATAAAAAATGGTTTACAATACTTGATTTAATAAAAAAAATAACATGAAATAATTGTTTTTTACTGAAACTCATTGCTATGCCAGCAGTGATCGGTCAAATCAGTCCATTTTTGACAGTTAAGTCATCCTACTTTGCCGAATATTGTTTCATTTAAACTTACTACTTTGACAAAACTGAAAGGTGAAACATGTTAGTTTAATAAATCTTAATTTACTTACAATTAATGTTTTCTTTCCTTATTGTCAACGGAACTCATTCTGTCGGATATATCATATCCACAAACTGATCATATATATATATAAATAAATGAGAAGAAAAAACCTTTTTATTGGCAGCACCTCTGTTTCTCTAATTATGATTATAAAAACTTTTGTCCCCTCTCCCATGACAAATCTGTTTTGAGACTTACTATTGCAGGATCAAAGACCTATGTTATCATGTAAACTCTATTTGTTTTTTCAAATCTTGTTTCCATCCTCCACATACATATGTTATACATACATATATACACATACATTACTTTTTAATTTTCAGGGAGCCTATCATGAAAGAAACAAAGACTTCAAGAAACCAACAAACACACACACATACACACACACAGAGAATGGCATTCATTAGAAGCTGCTAACTTAGAGTCCAAAGTTCTCCTCTTCAAGTCAAAGACTAAAGATAATAGAGCTGTTGAAACTCCATAGTCTGATTCTGGCAAAGTAGGACGACTTAACCGTCAAAAAAGGATTGCATCATAAGGACTGATTTGACTGATCACCACTAAAGAAGCTAACATGTTTTTACTTTCGAGTTCTAGTAAAAAAACAATTATTTTATTTTATTTCTTTTATTAGATGAAGTATTGTTAAGAATTTTTATTAATTTTTGATTTCTATTTACATTCATCCTAATTTTTAGTTTTTTTAATCACAATTTAACTAAGGCTGTTTTGAACAGCAGTTTTGGTTTTAGTAAAAAAGCGATTATTTTATTATTTATTTTTATTTAGACAACGTATTGTTTTGGCTTTTAATAAAATTAATAAGAAAAATATGTAACAATATGAAATGTCAAATTATAATTTATTTATTCAATTATTTATTTACAAGATTATAAAAAATCTGTGAACTATAACAATAAATTATTTATTTACAAAATTACAATTTATCTGTTAAAAATTCCTTTTTAAAAAAAAAAATTAGCATATTTACTTGTGTACGAGTAATTTAATAATAAAACTCTGGGTTAAAATTGCTTCGTAACATTATACTCGAGTGTAAAAAAACGGATAACAAACAATAGATTTTAGCTAGAAAAACTATATTTGCGATTGCATTGTATTGTGTTTGAGTAAATAGAAATACTGTGTAAGTACGGAAGTAAAAAATGTTAGCTTCTTTAGCAGTGATCGGTCAAATCAGTCCTTAGGATGCGATCCATTTTTGACAGTTAAGTGGTCCTACTCTTCCCTGAATTTTGTTAGACGAGGTGTATTAATCATTGTGCATGATATGGTCTGACTATTTTCCTCATCTGTGTGTTGATTTGTTCACAACATTTTGGCCGTTTACTCTGCGGGCTTCGTCAGGTGTTCCTCGTTCTAGAATGTGGAATCACTTTTCAGAGTGCATGCTCGATTGGACTGGACACGTCTCATCCGTTTGTATATCCTGTATGTCGGGGTTGCGTTTTTTGGTGTCAATTCCGAGTTGCTTCCCTTGCATTGGATGATCTGTTTGGTTCTGTCTTTCTTTTTTATGAGAGGTTACCAGTCGAAACGTTGTGAACAAATGAACACATAGACGAGGAAAATAGTTCAGCCATATCATACACAATGATCCATAGAGTTTTTAAGGCTCCTACTACGGTTAAGTGGAACTATGCAAGAGTTATTGACTTTATCAAGTTGTGGGTGCTTCTCAATGTATCTAAGTAAACAAACAATATGGGACTTTTTTTTTCAAGTCAGATAGTCCTCTTTTCTTTGTTTTTAATTTTCTATTTGTGATTTTGTTTTTATCACTAAAACAAAAGAAAAAAATACTTAACATTGTGTGTGTTTGTGTTTTAATGACAAAAATGTGATAACTGTTTGCAGGTGTTTATTATCTTTTT
>VCCN01001933.1:1235797-1248371 GCA_006491835.1 Architeuthis dux
CTAAGTACTGACCAGGCTCTACGTTGCTTAACTTCGGTGATTTGACGAGAACCGGTGTATTCACCGTGATATGGCTGGACGAAACCACATTAATTAAGGGATTCCTGTATTTATATATTCATCATAAGTGACTACAATAAAACCCTTTAGAAATAATTAGATAAATAAATACACTTCTTCAATAAATGTGCACGTGTATAATAATGGTTAAGATATATACTCACCAGCAATGCCAATTTGGCTCTTTTGTAGCTATATCTAGCTCCAAAAGAGCTAAATTGACAACTCTGCTTTGGTTTTAGCTGGACAATTCATGCTCACGCACATAACACGAAAACGTTTTAGAATAGAATATCTTTGCAAATTTAATGCATAATTATCATTGTTTTTAATTACCTTCATATTTTATCGGTATTTTAAATTAAATTTATTTGAAAAAAAAGTGTATGTCTTATTTATGAAATCAAACACTAGGTACTGTTTAATTAAATCATATTAAATGTTGATAAACCTTTATCAGGCGTGGATCCGGGGGGTGGGGTTTTGTTGATCTGTCCGGAACTGCGTCGGTGTTACATGGCGGGTGTATATCCTCCTCGTTTGCTTTCGGCGCTGGTTGGACTGGTGTGTCCGGACTTCGGAAAGACGGGTGTTGGTCTCTGGAAAGAATTGGCCTGGAACGGAACGAAGCATCGAGACGGTAGCGATTTATCTGGTTAAAGAACAGAGTCTGTTCATTCGTAATTCTACAGAGGTTCTTGGTCACACACATATATTCCCATGGAATAGAGAGAGAGAGAGAGAGAGAGAGAGAGAGAGAGAGAGAGAGAGAGAGGGGGGAGAGAGGCGGGTCAAGGCGCCTTGGAAATGACTCTCAGTCTGTAACTGGGGGACGCTATCTTGTCTTCGTTCTGTCGGTCCTATTTATACTGTCATTGTTTATGGTTTCTAAGGGTTAAATTCGTTCACCTTGTTTAGTCTATATATTTTGAATTTTGGCTATTTTGAATTAACCCTGTAGAGTTGGGGTTTCTACAAGGTTGTGATTTGGAAGGAATGTAATAAATGGTCAAGAAGGGAAGAAATTATGTGAATTGTAGAAGAATGTGTCTCGTTTCTACATTCGAAATTAGCGGTGAAAAAGCAATGGCCGAAAAATGACCTGTCATGGCTGCCGGTAGTTAGCAGCAGGAATAGCAGTTGGTGTCCTGACGGTGAGGGAAGAAGGGAGGTCACATGGTCACAAGAGGAGGACGGAAAATCAGCCATATTGGTTTTTGGCGGTCAATTCAAACAAAGGAAAAGTATGAAAACACAAAGGCGTTAGATTTAAAATGCAAAAAGGTTATGTTTACTAAAAAACATTGTACGGAAAAAGGGGTACAATAATAAGGAAATATGCGCATATGTAAAAGAGAGTCAGTGAAAGGTTTTGGTGAGATGATGGTGAAAAGAAAAAAAAGGGATTTTGTCTTTAGCCGTTTTTCGAGTTCCGAAATGGATTTTGTGAGGATGCGTTTATTAATTCTGTTTTCTTTCGATCATTCTTTTCAATTTCAACATTATTGAACAAATGTTATGATATCTAAAGGTTATCCCGGGGTCAGACACCTGTGCGGAAATGTAAGTGAAATAGGCATATTGCGTCGTTGTCCAAAACAGGATATGGGGACCGGTGAATGACACCTGCGTTAGAGAAACCTATAAAGCAGACCCGAATAGAAAACTCGAGGGCGGACAGAAATCTCGACACTCAAAGAAGAGACAGACATCAGCGGAGCCGTAAGGCCCGAGACCGCTGTCCCTGTTGGGGACAGACTGACGATTCTCCTTATCTCTCTCCCACTCTTCAGCCAACAAAGATGTATGTTATGTAATACAAAATATGTCCAGATATTTTTACAAGCAAGTCTTCGAGTTTCCTTTCTATCCAAGTCCAGGACATTCACCCCAGTATCCAACACAAACAAAACAAACTGGTTAGTCACTCAATAGAAATCGCTGTGTTGGGGGTGATCAATTAAATTGGAAAAAGGGGTGATCAATGAATAGATCACTAAAAAGTCAAATTTAAAAGAAAAAAACGTTGTGAACGCAGCCGGACACAAACTAAGTGACCAATTTAGCGTAAACTTACATCTTGATTGGATGTGGTTCATTCAGCCTAATTTTCTTTGTTTTTCACATTTCGGCTTTCCTTGGGTGTCTGTTGTGTTCTAGAATGTGTGCCGAATCTTCTTCAGCATCCCCTCTTATACACATACCATCTGGTTTGAGAATGTCTCTTCCTGATCTCTATTCTGACCTTGTGACCTTTCGTTAAGCTTTGGATGTGCTCTGCTCTCTCGGGGCCATGCCAACAGACTCATGTTCACAGCCCACTCTTTCCCAGGAAGATTGGGCCACATTGATCTTCGTGGAATTTAGTCAAAATAATATACAGGGAGAAGAATTGACAAATTAGAAGGTTGAAGGAAACTGCGCAAATACTATGCTCAGAAAACTCAATCAGCAGACAGAGTACCGACCTTAATAGCTTGTGGGAATCACTGATCACAAAGGAGCAAGGGATAAACTTGGGACTCTGTGGGTGTGGCCCAAAAGATGACGTAACATGTATGAGAGGGGGTGCGCATGCTCCCCCAGAACAAGATTCGGCGCACATTCCAGCGGAAATATTGTTAACTAACAAACAACAAAGATGTGGAAATTAGTCCAAACAAATCGCACGCAATGATTTCACTCAGTCCTCATAAACATTTACATCCCAAATTTAATGAGAAAAACAATTCATGCATTTATTTTAATAACAAAACTCAAACTACCATCACTATTAACAGACACTGACACATACTGCATTCTCTGTATTTCAAATATATTGCTCTACTGTAAATTTCAGTCCAGCTTCAAAACAGAGTTTTATTAACATCCATATCTATATAATAACAAAATGTTACAAAATCAAAAACACGATAATGAAAATTGTTGAACAAACATTAATAGTGTAATGAAATACACACAGTTCGTGTGTTCGCTTGCTGAAGGAGGAAGGGTAGAGAAGAATGGCATCTTGGGGTGATAATATTGGGACTTGCCCCAAAACGCCATATCATGTTCCTGGCTAGAATGTAAGTCAAACGGCTGACCTAGGGAACAAAGAGAATGCATTCGACCAATCAGAGTATTTTTAAGGGTGCGCCGTGATTTTAAATTGGGGCAGTTAGTCAGTTGGGCACAAAGCAGCAACAGGTCAACAAGCTAGGAGCTTGACTCCTCACCCAATTAGGGTGCGGGAGAGAGAGGAAGAAACGAATGCAGCCTGATTTGAACTGCTATCATCCCCGTCAGTCCTTCAGTAATGTAACTAGGAAAATTTCAACGAAACAGAATTCAATACCCTGATTAATCTGCGAACCGGCCCTGCATCGAAGCTATCAACAGAAATAAAAGGAACCCACATATTTTGTCGTCTTTCTCTCCGGCCAGACATCTCATCAGCGAGAAGAAATGTTGGTTATACTACAATAGACACAGAGTGTAATCTTTGTAAAAGCAAATATGCAGAAATGATATTTCAAAGATATCACCCTGCACAGTATTTTAGTTCACTTCATCAAAAGACAAAAAGATTTCACAGAATAAAATGTTGTAATTTTCCAACACCTTTGAAATGTGCACCATCTGAAAATATAGATCCGCACTCAACATAAAAACAATATTTATCAAAAATTGATTTTAAAAGGTTAACACACTAAAAAAACTTGTCTGGTTAGTTACTCAATAGAAACCGTCACGTGATCAATGTCTTTTGGCAGCATGCGTTGTTGGGGGTGATCAATTAAAAAATTGGAAAAAGGGGTGATCAATGAATAAATACTCGCCTTTTGTTGGATCCTTAAAAGGTCGGAATTTTCGAAAGAAAACAAGCATGAACACAAACATGGGAATTTAGCATAAACTTGCATTGTAAATTGAACCCTCCATCACAGCTGTTTGGGGGAGTTGAAAAAACAAAACACGTTTTTTTCTAGAAATAATGAGTAAATGTTTAAATGCTCAGCCTAAATTGCAGCCTGTAAGCGTGATACATACATAACCAGCCAGACCAACTTAAAAACTGAAGAAACCTATGTTGACAGTTTTGGTTGATGGTTTCTAATATGACAGAGTAAGATATCCACGTGCCATTTCATTGAGTACATATAAGTACATATAAATTACAGTACAAGATTAACATGAGTTTTCATGAATATAAACAGTGACTTTTGTAAAAGATTATAGCCACAAACATCTTAAAAGCATATATAATCTACCGGGTGTATTTGCATATCATTCAAAATGAATGATCGCATTTTTCACAAAATGATGATTTCTCTCCAGTGTGTGTTTGTCACGGCGTGGATGCTTTAGCACACACACCTGTCGTGGTTATCGAGTGGCAAAGGTTAAACAACTCGCACATGAGACGGGAATAAAGAATTTAGTGTGGGGAAAAAATAATGGTGTATGTACAAAAACTGCAGATGGGAGAATACAGTGAAACAGCAAGGAAAAAACAACACAACTTCTGGGGTTTTTTGGTGAAACAATAATTTTGGTTTATATAACAAAACAAGAAGATTCTGGGTAGGGAAAACGTCTGGTTGATAGAAGTGGGTTTGTTTAACAGTCCTTTAGTAAGGCAAAAAGGAGGAGAAGAGTAGCCGATATTTCCTCGGAGAAAACTCTATCACGTCCGTAGAATTGACTTCTTTAATGGAGTGAGCCTACAAAATAGGCAAGTCAAAACAGTAACCATTTTTAATCAACGCCTTCTGTTCGCTATTCTCTGAGTCTGAGAGAGTACCAGGCTTTCGTCCCTTTTCAAATCTCGAGGAAACAGATTTTCATACATCTTTTCTTTGTTCTCTGCACGCCAATTTAAATTCTCATTCCGTCGATCAAAGGGGGCATACTCTGATAGAGAAAAACACAATTATCTCTCTTCAAAACATTTGCAGCATCAAATTTGACTTCTTTACAAAAAGTGATGCAATGACTACACAAGAGTTTTCTGTTTAATGTCTGTATTTGTTGCCAAATTGAATCGTCTGAAAACGTAGATCCTCACTCCAAAATGATCATGGATTCTCTTCAGTGTGTGGCTGGCTGCATATGATGCTCTAAATTTGATCTCACTGTGAAAGAAGTGTAATATGCTGCAAAAATAATGGTTTCTCTTCAGCCTATGATCACATATGCTGCAGTAAATGGGATTTTTGTGAAAATGAAGATCCACATACTTTGCAAGAATATGGTTTCTCTCTTTTTCTATATAGAATATGCTAAATAAGCAGATCCACACACTTGACAAGGATGCTACAGATGAATGTGATTTCTTTCCAGCATGTGTTCGCATGTGACTAATCAAAGCTAAATTCACTGAAAAAGAAGAGCCACACACAAGAATATGGCTCCTTTTGGATGTGTGTTTGCATATGTTGAATCAAACCTGAATTGCCTGAAATGGCAGAACCACATTTCATAAGAATATATGTGTGTGTTTTCATATGTACGTTCAAAGCTGACTTTTGTGAAAAAGAAGAGCCACACACTTCACAAGAATATGGCTTCTCTCCTGGGTGTGTTCGCACATGTTCATTCAATAAAACTCTACTGAAAAGGAAAAGCCACACACTTCACAAGGATATGGTTTCTCTCCAGTGTGTGTTCGCATAGGTTTATTCAAACTAGAATTTCGTGAAAAAGAAAAGCCACACACTTCACATGAATATGGCTTCTCTCCGGTGTGTTCGCATATGTAGGTTCAAAGCTGACTTTTGTGAAAAAAAAGTGCCACACACTTCACAAGAATATGGATTCTCTCCAGTGTGTGTTTGCATGGATTTGATCAAATCAGAATTCCTTGAAAGAGACAAAACACGTACTTCACAAGGATATGGCTTCTCTCCGGCGGTGTGTTCGCATATGCACCGACAAATGTGACTTTTGTGAAAAAGAAAAATCACACACTTCACAAGAATATGGCTTCTCTCCTGTGTGTGTTCGCACATGTTCATTCAAATAAGACTCTACTGAAAAGGAAAAGCCACACACTTCACAAGAATATGGTTTCTCTCCAGTGTGTGTTCGCATATGTTTATTCAAACTAGAACTTCGTGAAAAAGAAAAGCCACACACTTCACATGAATATGGCTTCTCTCCGGTGTGTGTTCGCATATGTAGGTTCAAAGCTGACTTTTGTGAAAAAGAAGTGCCACACACTTCACAAGAATATGGTTTCTCTCCAGTGTGTGTTCGCATATGCCCCGACAAATGTGACTTGTGTGAAAAAGAGGAACCACACACTTCACAAGAATATGGCTTCTCTCCAGTGTGTGTTCGCATATGTTGAATCAAATTTGACTTTCGTGCAAAGGAGGAGCCACACACTTCACAACAATATGGTTTCTCTCCAGTGTGTGTTCGCATGTGTTTGATCAAATCAGAATTCCTTGAAAAAGAAAAGCCACACACTTCACAAGAATATGGCTTCTCTCCAGTATGTGTTCGCATATGCACCGACAAATGCGACATTTGTGAAAAAGAAAAACCACACACTTCACAAGAATATGGCTTCTCTCCAGTGTGTGTTCGCATATGCACTGACAAATATGACTCATGTGAAAAAGAAGAGCCACACAATTCACACGTGTATGGCTTCTCTCCAGTGTGCGTTCGGATGTGTCTGATCAAACTCGAATTTAATGAAAAGGAAGTGCCACACACTTCACAAGAATATGGCTTCTCTCCAGTGTGTGTTCGCATATGTAACTTCAAAGCTGACTTTTGTGAAAAAGAAGTGCCACACACTTCACAAGAATATGGTTTCTCTCCAGTGTGTGTTCGCATATGCCCCAACAAATGTGAATTGTGTAGAAAAGAAAAACCACACACTTCACAAGAGTATGGTTTCTTTCCAGTGTGTGTTTGCATATGTTTGTTCAACGTTGACTGTCCTGGAAAAGAAGCACTATTCACTTCACAAGAATGTGGCTTCTCTCCAGCATGTGTTTGCATATGTTGGTTCAAAGATGACTTTTGTGAAAAAGAAGAGCCACACACTTTACAAAAATACGGCTTCTCTCCAATATGAGTTTTCAAGTGTTTTTTTAAATTTGAATTATTATTGGACAAATTACATCCACAAGTTTCAGAACATTCTTTTTCCAAGCAGTTTTCCATATTTTACTTTTTGGGGACCAGATCTAAGTTCATAAAAGATTTCATGAAAAGGAAGATCCACACTACTGATGAATATCATTTCTTTCCAGTTTGTGATTGCATATATCACTGCAAACTTAACTTCGGTGAAAAGAAACAGTCACCCATTTCACAAGAATATGGTTCGTCTCCAATGTGTTTTTCTTCATAAAAAGGATGATTGACACAGTTCACAACAATATGATTTCTCTCCAATGAGAGTTTCCAAGTTTCTTTTTAAAATTGAACAATCACACATCATTCTTTTTGGCTGGAATATCTGTAAAAAAAAAATGAATTATGATATGGTAACTCAAGAAATTAATTATATTATATTAACTCACTTTATATTTCAATAGCCCCAATAACATCCGATTTTTTAATATATAAGTTCCTTTTATTATGATATAGACAATAATGTTCTTCAAGAAGTAATCTCTCTTACATACCTCCAGATTTTAATATAATTAAATTTAGGAAAATTTATTAGTCTCAGGTAAATCATTGGATCTCAACTTCTGTCAAAGATAGCTATTGCTTTAATTATATTTACAGCAAAAGACACTCCTGTCTTGGCCCGCTAGCGGAAGTTACGTCTGTGTTTTTCTCTTCCTTGAAAACTACAATTTGGACTATCTTTGGTTTGGTGGGCCCAGAAGACACTAGCTATTTTCTGGCTTTAAACATGGCTAAAATTGGCTATATTTTCCAATGACTGGCTTTCAAAGTGGTTAGAATTGGCTAGTTTCCAGATAAATGTATAGTTAAAAATGTTGTGTGTATATATATTTATATATATTTAAGAAAGCTGGTACATGATCTTAACAGAATAATAGATCGGGGTATATAAATAAGACCAAGTATAGATTTTTAAGATCATTCTCCCCCTGAAGATTCACTAATAAGTGAGAAACAAATTTGTTGTGGATATACCATAATATTGTTATATTATATTTATATATATATATAAAGAGAAAGGTCCACAAATGTATTAGATTTAAGTATTATTATTTTTTATTTTTGAATACTACACATGTTTCGGCTATTAAAAGCCTCTACAGGTAACTTTAAAAAATATCTTACAAAAGCTGAAAAAGTTCTGTTTTTTGTTGGGAATTCTCAACCATGTCAGTTCATATATGTGTGTGCCTGGGTTGTGTTCATCACATCTCTTGGCTTGAGAGGAACGCTGTGATGATGACCACTACACAGTATCATTAGCCAGTGTGTGGGAACTGGGAGGTGTCTCAATTAGTACCAGGGGTGGTTAAAATTCTTTGACTCTGCTGAGTTGGTTTTTGGTTATCACCTTGGGGATCATGAGATTTTGGCATTTATATACACACACTTGGAACACTGGGGTAGAGGGGAATATTTTAATTTCATAGATTATAGAGGAGTTGCTGAATAAAGTATTTGTCTTATGGTCTGTTTAATACTGGTTTGTATCTATGAATTAAATTTTGTTCTTTTGTTGAAAGTATTGTATAATTATCTGTTTGATGAATTGGCATTATTTTAAAATGCCCATTGTTGCATTGGAAAATGTGCTTTGAGGCATTTATGTGCCTGTTCTCAGGGATTTTGATATTGCTTCATACAAAAGCTACAGAAAGTATCGATCAAATATTAACACAATAATGAAAATAAAAGCCATTAATTCGTTCTAGCTCGAATATGAAGTAATAATTGATGTTTTACTGAAGAAAGTAAAAATTGCCTAAAAATCAGTTCAATTCTACATTTTAATTAATGAATTCTAGGTACTTCCATGTGATTTTGATAAAATAAAACAAATAAAACTTATATAAAAGTTAATTTTATTGCAATAAATCTTTGTCCCGTTTGTAAGAAGAATGAATGGAGTAAATTCTGATATGAAAAATTATTTGTTTCCAATGTTTAGAACTGGGCATTTTTGTCTTCATAAAGTTGTTTAAACTGTGTAAACAATGCAACATAAGAATTTGCATTAGAACATTTTTAGGCAAAACACCCAGATTTTAAAATTCAACCAAAATTTTACTAATGATCAAATTTCAATAAAATTTCAAGTATTTATTCATTTATCTCCGTCAACGAAGTTGGTAGATTTGATTTACGTAGCTTCCCCCATGAGAGCAGAATATGACACAAGGTCTGTTTAATGTGGGCTACTGCATGCAGGAAGTTAAAAAAAAAGAAAAGAAAAATCACTCTAGTCTCCATAATTAATGTTGTGAAGGCCTCAGGGCAAGCCCGACACTCCCTTTTTAGTGCAATGGGGAAGTGCAGGAAACTTTTACGGTTACACCCCCTGCATCTTAACTGTCATTAAGTTTTTAGTGACTTTTATTTGTAGTAGCAGTGCTATTACCTTGCTTGTGCTGGATAGTAGAACCAAAAGTACCAGATTCAACAGCCCAGTTACGATAAATGTTTACTTTTCTATAAAGGTAAGTTCCCGGAGAAATTAAATCAGCTAAAACTATATTCAAGACCTCCTTCACAGATGTAGAAAATATACCCTGAATTGGAAAATAAAAGAGAGGGATCTTCAGACATTCCAGATCAGTTTCAAAAGAATTCTAGCACCATTTTTCATAATGGCAGATTTTCGTTGTGGTAAGAAGTCAGGAAAAAAAACAAATTCATCAAATATGGGCATATTGCATATCGTTGGAAAGGAGATTTCATGTTGAGTAAAGTTTACAAAAGAACCATATGCCTCAGAGCAAGTCATTTTGAGCTATTTACGATCAAATGTCATAAACCTTTGTTTAACAAATGAAAATCCTGTGTGAACTATGACACAGGGTGATAATTGTTGATGGATACACTCCAAAATTGAAACTTTTCTTCCGTAGTGTATTGCCTACCATTCCACAAAACCTCATTGAAATTTATTGAGAACATTTGGAGATATATTGTGGGCAGACAGAAAACCTTTGAAGCTATTGTGTGGTGTGGACAGTTAGCTAGGACGTAGGAAGATAATTTTGCGTGGATCTGCTCCAAAATTTTGATCACGGCTTTCCTAATCTTTGCTCACTCTTCTACAAAATGTTCAAGGAAAACCTTTGGAGATATCAGGTTGACAGAGAACATCTGGAGATATTTTGTAGTTGCCGACAGCTGGGAGGTAGGGATGATAATTTCCCATGGATCTGTTCCAAAATCTCCGACTTCTTTTGTATCCTACTGCCCCCCCCCCAATATAATTGAAATTCATTGTGTACTTTTTGTGATATCTTGTGGACAGACATTTTCATTGTCCAGACACCTGTCATAGGGTATAACAGTCATGGTATCTATCACTATGCTGTCACTTTTATTTTTCACAAACAAATATTTTTCTATTCAAATGGTTCTTCAGACAATTGAACTCCTTCTTGTTATTTGTGTTGTAGACACAACGTTTCGGCCGATCCATCCTTCGGCCTTCTTCAGGTGTAAAATCTGAGTGTGATGGGTTAAACAGAAGTTATGTTTAAAGGGGAATAACCCTTATAGCACAGGGCCCAGATGTTTCTGTGTCTTTGTCTTGTCAGGTTTAGGTTTGTTGAGAAGTGGAAGCCACATCAGGTTGAAATACACACTAATTCATTTAGTCAACATTTTGATGTGAGCTGCCTCACCGGGCCATGTTTTATAAGGGTTATCCCCCTTTAAACATAACTTCTGTTTAACCCATCACACTCAGATTTTACACATGAAGAAGCTATAGAAAATATTTTTCTATGTTTTATGAGGGGGGGTTCTATTTATAATCTAACTGTAATAATGGTAAACGGGGCCGTTATTTTTCGTCAATTGTATGGAAGTGAGGCTCCGAAGTATTCAGTGAGGCTTCTTTGATATTTTAATGATGATCTTCTGTGCTTTCATTAAGGTTTTTTAGGGGGGGGCATGTGGGGCTGCCTGATGGTGCGCATGAGTCAACTAATCTATTCAGTCCTTGGTAAAAGCAGACGACAAAAATTCTATTCAGACGACTACAGACAGTTCCATTTTCCAATAATTGATTTGTAAAGAAAGTTTTAAAAGCTAAGTTTGTATCTATCAGATAAATAAAGTACAGAATATGTCAGGGTAGATAAATCGAAATAAATAAATTCCCGAAAAAAATGGATTGTGTCCCTTCCGTCGACCATATTATTGAAATATAAACATAAAATGGTTTGAGTATCGACAGCCGATAAAAATATCGTTCAATTCCATTGAAAGTTGCCGATAGATAGTGATAGAACTTCGTTTTTCATTTTGTTTTAAAGCAAAATGTATGGCATTTTTAGCGCAGTTTAGTTGACCGATGATAAAACTAAGTACTTTCGCTAAAATTATCTGGATTTGAAAATAACTTTTTTTTTGGTAGATTTTTAACTACGGGTGTTTAAAGTTTAAAAAAAACTTTTCTTACTGTCATCGATAATGGCGTCATTATTGATTTTTTTCTTTTTTTTCACTGAATGTAGAAAACATTGAATATTAACAGTCAAAATGTACGTTATAATTTATTAAAATATTTTTTTTTTTTTGGTTCAGACAAAACTTTGGGCTATTTTATTTCTAGAAAAACATTTTTAAAAAACGAGAAAGGAATTTAAAAATATTTTGATTACGTTTTTAAAATCAGGTGTCGATTTCCCGGTGAAAACTTTAGTCCATTTTTGTTCATACCTGAGAGTATTAACACAATAATGAAAATAAAACCCATTCATTTTTTTTTTTTTTTTTTACCTTTATTGAAATTAAATCTAGCCAATTTTAGCCATTTAAAAATCTAGCTACTCTTAGCCAATCCATTATTGTCCACGTAACCAAAATATCTTAAAATCATCGGCAGTTTTTAAAAAATGTATCTGTACAATGTAGGGAAAGTGGTACACCGATTGTAAATTGTAAACTTTCACACACTCAGTGTTACAAAGGGCGCACAAATAAAAAGAAATAAGAGAATTCAGGAAAGAAAAACAGAAGTGAATATATTATTGTTTTGATTTGAGCGCCGTTTTTAACACCGAGTGTGAGAGGGTGTGAAATTATACAATATCGGGACCACCACCTTCTCTACATTGTTGTACCAAGGAATCGAAAATTCAGGATCAATTTTTAGATAAAAAGGATTAAATATTATTAAATATTGAAAAATTAATCGCTATTCTTTTATGAGGATCATCGTTTCTTTAATCTAAAAAAAAGAGTTAATCTCTTTTCGGCAAAAATTCGTATTTATTTCTAAACAAAGAAAATAAGAGAATAATGTTATACTCACTTCTCTTTTCTTTCATCTGAATTATCTCCCTTGGATCATTAATTATCCAGAATCATCTAGATTTTATTTAGAATTATC
>VCCN01001933.1:1283289-1299545 GCA_006491835.1 Architeuthis dux
ACAAAGCTGTGTAGCCAGGACAGTGATATTAATATGTAATTGTTTTTCTTATTTTATATGATTAAAAACGTGCAAATTCACCCGTTGTCCAATTGGAAATAAGTAGATTTCAAATTATCCCTGTCCTGGTTGCAAAAGCAAAGTTTGAAGGGAATGATTGATGTTTTCTATACTTTTTAGACATAATCAAAAAATAACACTTATTACCCAGGAACAAAAAGAAAGTAAAAAAAAAATAGTTGCACAGTCTAATTAGTGGGTTTGAGGTGTATTATTGTTATTACGTGGCATCTGTTGGTCCGGCTAAATGGAGGATCCGACACGGTTCTGGAACCAATGGTGCCGGAAAATTGGTGAGGTACCTGTGTTTACAAAATTATATATTGCATCTATATACAATTCTTTTAATTTTCTATGAAAAAAAATGTTATAATTTCATTAGTAATTCAAAGTGTTTATATAAATAACAGTACTTGTAAATCAAGTTTTTAAATTCAAAAGAAAACAAAAATTAAGGTGATTTTTAGACATTTTGCATATATACATTTTTGTATATTTCACATATTTTTAAATATCTATATACATGGTTGGATCAATAAGTCCACAGCTTGACACATGGTTATTAGCTGAATTTTTTATAACATTTCTGGGACGATGTGTAAGACAGGTTTTCTATGAGGAGTAACAAAATAAACACTATTTAGCAAACAACCATCTTAGAACTTAGAATTAGATTCTTAGAAACAATGTTTTCTTATTGTGTATATTTACCACAAAGAATTACTTTTTCCAGTAAATTAGATCATTCACCCTTACAGATCCAGGGTCTTCTGGAAGACCCTCAGAATTTTTCCAAAAATGTTGATTTATACTGTTTTCTGAGCATCTTCCGAGTTTTAAGTCTTTTGCGTTAGGACTCTGATTGCGAAGGGACAGAATTGGTGTTCCGGAGGGGGAACGAGATCCCGCAAATAGATCAGTTAAGCAGCTGGGAGTTGTGCCATGCTCCTGTAATCCAGTTATGTTGGAGGCTTGTTTGGGTGGACGATGTGTGGGTGGGGAACCTGGTCTATGTTCCATTATGGTGATTGGGTGTCTGCAATAAATCCTGGTTCAAAACCAGAAAGAAAAACCGGGCGAACCAGGATTTATTCTCCCTGGCCTCGCCTTTTGTGCCTTCAACCCCTCTTCCAATATGGCCGCCAGTCGGAGACAAACGGATGTAAGTTGACTTTATACTATACCCAGGCAGGCCGTAGCCATCATAAGAACATTACATTTTTATTTTTTTTATTTAAAAACTAACACACAAGAATTGACTGAATAAAATCTTTTTTAAAAAAAGCCCCACTTACTTGAGGTAGATTTTTCTGAAAAGAAATCATTGAGAGGACAATCGGTGCTGCTGTTTGCCAGTTGTAAAAGCTGAAAAAGAGGGAAATAAAAAAAATAACGTAATGTCTTTTTGTACAAAAGTAATGGGGGATGAAAAAAAGCCAAAACTGTTCTACAAAGAGAAAAAAAAACAAAAAAAAAAAACTGGTGATTTAGTGTATTGGAAAAGAAACCAAAAAAAATCCTGTTGAGATAAGTTTTTGGGATAAAAAATAGAAAGAAAAAAGTTTTTTTCTCATAATTTATTTTGCTTTCAATCTATAATACCTTACTGTAAATTTGGCGGTTTTGAGAAAAAATAATTTTTACGAAGGCGGTTCTATTTACAATGTAAACGCTAAACTGAGCATGTATTTTCTGCCATTTTTATGAAGTAAGGCCTCGAAAGAAATGGAAGTTTACGAACCGCATACTTCAAGTTCTTACTTTCGTGAAAATAGCAGAAATTATGTGCTCAGTTTAGCATTACAATTACATTGTAAATAGAACACCCCACCCCCGCCTCATAAAACCTAAAAGAATTTTTTTTTTTATCACAACTGACAAATTTACACAGGTAAATAAAGTATCATGAAAGCACAATAAATAATAATTAATAATAAAAATAATTAAAAACAAATGCATTTATAGAAAGCACCATTCTTTCTCAGGAATACTCAAGTCCCTACCGGAGAAAAGCGCTTGAAAACCTGTGCAACCAATTGCAGTAAAAAAAATATAAGGCCTATTAAAGAAGAGTAAGAAGAAAGTGCAACTTGTCAATAAAGTTTTATTTACAAACACGAGGCAGGAGCTACAGTTACGAAGTGGATTTATTTGTTTTTTGATTTAAAGCTTTCTAATGTATGTATGTTCCGGATATCATAGGGTAATTGATTCCAAAGTCTGGGTGCTATATACAAAACATTACTAGCAAAATGTTTTTATCGAATATTCGGCTCAATCAGATCTTAACAGTAAAGTTTGTTAGTTTTGTTTGTACTCCCACATTTAAAAAAAAAAAAAAAAAAAAAAAAAGGTTAATTTTTCCAAATGCAATTTGTCAGAAGGTAAAACGTGTAAAAAAAAGTGGGGGGGAGAGGGGTCAATTGGGTGAAAATCAGGGTATTTTAGGGGTTTAGCTCAACATTGGTTCAGTTTGAACCCCGATTTTTTCGCAAAGCAGCTTTTTATGGACCTAAACCAGTACTAGTATTCCCCCGCTTCCATTTATTAAGTTGCAACAAAGAATACTTTCAAATAACTTTATTTTACGTATAATTAGACAGCTTTATAATAAGAATGAGTTTAATAAATCACTTGTGTGTACTGAAGAAACAGATATATTATTTTGATTATCATCTCCCCGGCCTACAGCCCTATCAGCAACTAATTCATCGATCAAATTGACGAATAAAACATTGTTCAAATATTCAGCTGCCATCTCTTAGAAAAAGACCATTGGAAAAGAATGTTTAAACTCGTGTAGCACGTGTCTAAAAATGAAACAATTGTTACTAACCGGAAATGAAAGGTAGATGAAGCTACAGGAGTTATTTCCCTTACACTAGAGAGTTCGAAAACCGTTTAAAAACCTGTTTAAACAAAGGGTATCATCACGTGCGCCTTCATGCGCTCTAGGATCTCTGGCCATGTTTGTTTACATACGTTCTGGGGCGCTAAGAGTTAAGTTTCAACAAAGAATAATTTCAAATAATAACCTTATTTTATTTATAATTAGACAGTTTTATAATAAGAATTAGTTTAATTTTATAATTGTACAGCTGCTGCTGCTGGGTATTTGTTACCCAAAGAAAGTAAGCAAAAATAATTAGAACACATTCATTTGAAATTCCAATTTATTACAAGAAAAATAAGAATTCTGCTATCGTAACTGATATACACATCTATGTGATCTATGTTCTTGTTTTTTTTGCTACTAGTTCTTCGATTTGTGGGTCTATTAGTGGGAGAGCACATCTTAAATCATTCTCAACTTGGAGCTGATTTCGAGCCTTCGACTTGATAGATAGAAGTGCAGAAAAGCCTATCTCTAGACTGGACTTTTATTTTTACCTAATAGCCTTATTTCACCCCCTTGGACTACCCCCCCCGTTTGGGAACCATTGATCTAAACGATTGCATTATGACCGGGTCAAACTATATTCATTAACAGGACCAGTCCGTCCATTAGGCAAACTAACATTTTGGTATGTCAATCAGTCAGTGAAAGTGATTGCCGCAAGTGATGCTAGAGCATCTAAAAATTATGAAATTGTCAAAATAATTTATATCGATATATTAATAATTCCAAGGGAAATTATGAATCACTGCCACCTATATATGCTGTGTTGGGGGTGATCAATTAAAAAAGTTGGGAAAAGAGGTGATCAATTAATAAGTTATTTCTCTCGCCTTTATCAGGTCCGAATTTAAAAAAAAAACAAGCAAGCACAAACTAGTGACCAATTTAGCATAAACTTACATTGCATATTGACCCCCTCCTCTAAAAACCTATTTAGGGGGTGGAATTTAAAAAAAAAAAAAAGAAAAACCCATTAAAACACTATTCCTACTCAGTGAGTGTGTGTGCAAAATTTCAGGTTTCTACTATGAACAGTTAGGGCTGGGCAAAGTCCAGATACATAGATAGAGATAAATGTCTGAACACATAAATAACCTAAACCCAGCAATAAACCAGTGTTGTGGGTAGTGGTGATTAAAAGGAGGAACACAGGATCAAATTAAGATAAAGTGTTAGACACAGCAAAATTTAGTCTGAAAAATAAAAGTGATAAACAGACAATATTTTTGCTACACCAACTAAATATATTTTTATAACCAGTTAAGTGGGGTGTCTTTCCATGATGTAATGGTTAGCAAAATGGTCTTGCAGATCATTACTATCACACCGGGTGCCCAATAATTGTGACCGTGTGCCAAAACTAAGCTAAGCTTAGTAAATAACTCTAAAAATTTAAGTAAATAATAATTTATTGTCTGAAGAGTCAGGATATCGAAAATGGCCTAAACAGCCGTAACATGTACATCAGAAGGCATACACCAATACACAAGGCGGAACTACGTTCATAAAAATGTTAATTTTAAAGTTTTAGAATTTTAATATTTTATAACATCTAGAACACTGAAATTGAAAGTATTTTTCATTTTCATAGTTTATTGTATAATTTATTGTCTGAATTTTATTAGACAAGCTGTTTTAATCCTTGTATGTGGTTTATTCGGAGGATTTTCCTTGTTTTGGTGTACACTCTGGAATTCCAGAACACAACAGACCTCCGAGGAAGATTGGAGGGTACACGGCTGAAATGTTGTGAGAAATAAACAACAGAGACAAGGAAAATAGTCAGACTACACCTTTGTCCAGAAAGACAGAAAATCCCCAAATCCGTGTCTTCTCCATTCTAAAGCTTGCCGGATAAATGTATTGTACATATATAGTCAGAAAAACAAACATCTCACAGTGTATAGAAACATCTCACAGTCGTAATGCTGCCTTCATCTATCTGCAGTAAAACCTGGACACAGCCATAAACTATAAATTCAGAACCCCCACTGGTGTTAGAAAGAAATTCCCTCTCGGCAAGATGGAACAGCCTAAGTGAAAAGACGGTCATATCTGAGAATATCAATATCTTTAAAAATAATCTTTATTCATACCAAATTTAACTACCAATTTTCTTATTAGTTTAATCCCACTGCAATTAAACTGAAGCTGGCTTAATGACGCAATTAACTGCTGTCAAAAAACAAACTATTTCCTGTATATTTCAAGTACTTGTATAATTTTGCGCATTTTTTACAACGATTTAGGAGACAAAGTAATATTGAATGTCAGCCATATTTGTCGTATTATCTGGCTGTGTAACAAATGAAAAAAATGTAATTACTTTATTATGTAAGTACAAAATTGATGTATTTTAATGTGTATGTGCATTTTTATAAATTAAGGGCCCCTTTATAACATATGCTACAGGCCCCAAACTAGCTTAATTCAATCAAAGGGAGGTAACTTTAATCAGGAGTTATTTCCCTTGATAATAACCATCAAATTATTTTATATGAATTTAAGAGTTAAGGGCCCCTTCATAACATATGCTACAGGGCCCTGCACTAGCTTCTGAATATTTTTTCTTTCTTTTTAAGAGCAGAAGTAGAAAGAACATCAATGGAGAAAACTCACTTGTCATGTATTTTGACAACTAGTTCAGGATAGAAGATAATAGCTGGGGTATCACAAAGGTCATCAAAGGTCAGTACTTTCTGCATGAATTTTTCCAGGGTGACACCTTCGGAGTCTCCCAGTCCTCCACATAAGGAGAGAGAGACTTCTCCCAGGTGTCTGACTTCAGACTCAAGGAAATTCACAGACGGACCCCCAATTGCTCCCTCCACAGAGTGAGGGGATTGGGGTAGAGAAGCGCCACGACCAGACTCATTGTCCTCTTCTTTGTCCTTGATGGATTCAAAATGGCTGTAGGGAAAAAGGCCGAAAAGAAAAAAAGGGAAAGAAAACTTGCAATTAAAGGTTAAAACAAACAACATGCAAATGAAGAAATAAAAACAACATGGCAGCAAAGGTAAAAGAAATACAGAAGAATGATTGGTTGATGAGAAAACAAAATTATTCATTAACCTATTCACTGCAAATGACTGACATTTCAGTCATCGCAATAATAGTAATGACTGCAGCAGACAATGGGTTTAATCTTTAAAGAAAGAGAAAAGAGGGTCTCTGATGCTTTAAGATATTAAGCGTCTCCCCATATATTTTATGGGTCTATGTTACAGTAAGATTGTGAAACTAGTGATTTTGTGAAATCCCTAGGGATTTTGACAAGGCCACAGTAGTGGGGCACCCAGTGAGGATCGAACTCATTAAAGTAGCAATGGTCAGCATCACTACACTGATTGTGAAACTAGTGATTTTGTGAAATCCCTGAACATTTCAGTAATTTCATGAAATCCCTAGTTTTACAATCAGTGTAGTAATGGTTAACATGCTTGTGGTGTTGACCATTACTACTGTAATGAGTTTGATCCTCACAGGGTGCCCCACTACTGTGGCCTTGTGTTAAAATCCCTACATCTACTTATTTGTTAAATGATTTGTTTTTTTATATCTAAAAGATTTCTACAAAAAGTAAAATTTCTGAACAGAAATTTAATTCTTGACACGGAGTGGAGAATTCCGCCTCACGTTACGTCTTTCTTGCAATAATGTAATTCGATATTTTGGAATCTTTTGCTATTTTGATTTTGAAATTTAGAGAATCTGGATATCTATATCATCATCATCAGCCATTATAAGTCCACTGCTGGACGAAGGCCTTTCCCATCTCCTTCCATGACGACCTAGATTGTGCTAACCTCTGCCATCTCTTACTGGCAAACTTTTCTATCTCGTCCCTCCATCTTGTGTCTGGTCTTTTCCTACTGTGTTTACTTCCCCCATGGGCACGAGTCGGTTAGTCTCCCCCCCCTCTAATCATGGCTGGTATTATGCAACCGTTGTATACGCTTTAACCCTTTCCTCCCTAGCAGCCATGTTTGATTACTTCCCTGATGTGCCTGTGTGCCCTGAAACTAATTTAACATCAGCTGTTGCTGACCCCCAAAAAATACAATGGGCAGTAAATAAATTGCTATATCTCTTAATATTAAATGTACACTTACTAGATTTTCAGTGATTATTCCCAATGTATCACTTCCAAGTTCAGTGAAATAAAATCTTGAAAAATAGTTATGATTTAAATTTGTGTATGATTTAAATTTTAAATTGTTTTTTCTTTTAGTAAATTTGTTTTTATCATTTAAAAAAATTATTATCTATAAACTTTAGCGTTATCAGGCAAGCAATCAGTCCATGGTACGTGTTTTTTTAGTTCTTCCTTTTTATCATTTTTTTCTATCATGTCTGGAGACGTTATCAGGGAGGAAAGAATGGGGTGCTCTTCAAAATCTCTCTAGAAAATTTCCCCAAAGTTTTTCTGTAATTCAAGTATATATTCTTCTTTGATAGATAAATAGGTCTGGATTAAGTAGACTATCATATACCAGCGGATAAGTGGACTTTTTCACTCTTAATTCCAGATTAACTCCATTTCTAAATTCAACACAATTCTAATTAATCCTAGTAAAAAAAAAAAAAAAATTTTTTAAGTAGTAATTCAAGGGGAGTAACTTCTGATTTAAGTTACATCTTTTGTTCTTTTTGCATAATTTTTAAAAGGATTCTTTAATTCAATTCACAAAAAGAAGAATGGATCAGCTGAAACGTTGTACTGACAACAAAGACGGAAGAGATTCGATTATCCATTCTATGATTTTAATTTCTGTGAAATTTTAAGTATTCAATCTTAAACATCTTCAATTAATGCAAATATTAAAATTTGAAATTCATCAGGAAAAAAAAGGTGGGGGGGAGACGACATACTACCTCTGTCCCATAATAGTTGTTAGATTTGGTGTATGAAATACATTTTCAAATGTAACAAGTATTATAGGACAGAGATGGTATATCTTTACGGATTTAAAATGAAAAGTTTCATTTGAAAAGAAATGTTAGGAAAGAGATGTTAAATCCAAAGTCAAATTCCAAACATCAACAGGCAAAAAAGAAAAAGAAAAAGAAAAAAATGGAGAGGTCGAATTTAAAAGAAAGAAAACAATGAAAGAAAAAAAATAATAAGTTAGAGGAAAAATGACCGTTAGGTAATGGTCAAGTCTCAAGTAAGACTTGTACAAACAAAGGAACCTAGCCAGGGTTGCCAGATTGGGCTACAAGGGGGAGATAATCAGAGCTTTATCTTCGAGACTCACTCAACACAGGCATTGGAATAGCGTCGATTTTGGAAAGCCTGGTATTGATTGATTGATTTGTTTGGGTCATTTAATGCTGAAATCAGTTTTAAATTCCCCCCAAAATAGCATCTTGCGACTTTGGTGAACGGTTATTTTTTTAAACTAGTTTTGTGACTTTGGTCAGAAGTTACTTTTCCTTAACTAGAGTCTTGCGACTTTGGTGCAAAAACAGGTGGCCCCTGTTGGGGGGGAGGGGGTCTTACCCATCTGCAGGGGATGCAGTCGGCGTATTCTAGGCTCCAGCTGACAATGCTGAAAGGAACCCCTACCTCCAGATTCGCTCGATTTCCAAATTCAACACAATTCCAATGCCTGTGTTGGACGAGTTTCAGAGATAAAGCTTGGATTATCCCCCCTTGTAGCCCAATCTGGCAACCCTGAACCTAGCATGACATGAAATGTTAGCATGGAATGTGAGTCGTACACACAAACTAAGAAATAGGTTGCAGTGAGTCAATCTAGATGAGAGAGTTTTCATTGATTAACACAGATTGATTTTATTTGAAGAGAGAGTAAATAAAAACTGGACTGTTCTCTGTCAATTGTCGACGTTATAATTCCTGAGCCACGTTTTCTCGTCCGTGGCAACAGGTTAAACACTGGACATATTCATAATTCATTCGTAAGTTGTGCAAACATTCACAAATTGTCTATAGTTTTGAGAAGGGTCATTAACATTCAAAGAGTTTTTCAGATGATTGAACCCGTTGTTTTTGTTTGAAAGGAAAAAAATAGTAAAAAGATAGTACACCCGAAGAAGGCCGTAGAACAAGAAGGAGTTCAATTGTCCGGAAAAAAAACTCTTTGAATTTACAAATTGTTATATCACCAAAGTAAATAAGCAAATTTCCTTTACTTGCACGAGGAGATGCTGCCATCTTGGGACGACTTGCAAAAAAAAAAAAAAAAAAAAAAAAAAAAAAAAAAAAAATGCAAACCTCAAGCTAAAATTATTTTTCTGTCGATTTTCTACAACCTCTTCATATTTTGTTTTTTTAATAATTTTAAAATAAGGCAACAGAATTGGGTAAAAAAATAACAAAACCGAGACATCATCAGTAGTAGTAGTAGTAGTGGTGATATTACCAGCAGCAGTTGTCTGTGTACTTTTAGCGAATACACAAACAGCAGCAGCCAATTTTGTGTCCATGTGTTTGAAGTTCTCTTTGTTTTGCTTTAGCATGACCAAAAACCAACAAACACAAAAAGTGACAACAGATTAATAAAAGAAATAAATGTTCTTTAAAAAGGTCCGGTTTGTATTGTGGTTTTATTCTCTATTTATTTTACAGAAAGTTAAGTAAAAGTTGAATTATGTGCAAATAACATTTTGGTTCTCTCATTGTTCCCCAAATATTTGGAAGAAAAAATAAAGATCTGAGTAAATAAAGTTTGTTAGTTACAATTTTTGTCAAGCAAACTTATATTTTCGTCTTGTTTTTGTTCTGTTCACATCAGGGTTGTCAGATTTGGCCAGAAGGGGAGATAATCCAAGCTTTATCTCAGAGACTTAGAGAGTCTGGAGGCAGAGGTTCGATACTAGACTCTTGAAGTGAGCCCACCTGAAACCTCTATTAAACTTCTGCCTCGAGACCCGCTCGATTTCCAAATTCAGTACTATTCTAATGCCTGTGTTGGTTAAGTCACAGAGATAAAGTTCAGATTATCTCCCCTTGTAGCCAAATCAGGCAACCCTAAAATGAGTTGTAAGTCTTTTTTACAGTAGGAGGTAGTCCATAAAATATCAAAGCTATATATTTTTCATCTTTTTTTTGTATCAATTTCAACACTATTTCCCAGATTTCCAAATTAATGCTATTCCACTGCCTGTTTTGTTTAAGTCTCTGTGCTTGGATTCTTCTGGCCAAATCTGGCAACTCACATTCACATCAAAATTCTATCTTCTCAGAAAACAAATATTTAAACCCCCCCCAAAAAAAACCGGAGTTATTAATTTACAATGGATTCCTAGTAGTGTGGAGTGAAAATAAAGGTTTTTCTTAAATTTAAAAAAAGTGTAGTGCTTAAACCCTGACAAATATCTCAAAATTGAGATCAAAATTCATTTTTGCATCAGAAATAAAATCAAAAATAGCACCCGAAATGCAATATAATTTATATGGGGAAAAAAAAAAAAAAAGAAATAAGGGAGGTAATTCAGTGTTCAGAATGCAAAATTTGAAAAAATAAAAGGCAACATTTTCTGTCTAATTTCTGGCTCAAAGAAAGGAGAAGGAAAGGAAAAATATTGAATGTATGAACAATACAGACACAAATAGTCACAGTGGAACATTAACACTTCAATAGACTTTCGATCTAGCAGCCGTCATCTGCACAAACATGAAACATTCAATAAAAACAAACAGTAAAGTAAGAAATTAAGAAAAAGAACAACAAATTATGTTTACATATCAGTAAAGGTTTATAGCTGCTTTTTGAAACTTGAATATGATTTTGAAAATGATATAATAGGACGTATCAAAAGTATTTTCATTTTTTAAACCCCAAAGTTTATTTCATGTACAAATCTAAAGACTATCTATGACTTCACTATATTATTATTATTACTACTACTACATATATATCACATCATTATCAATAATAATCATCTGAAACTTTTTGTTTCAAATGTTATAATGGTGGATACAAGTCTTGAGATTTTGGCAATTTTGAGGCATTATTTTAAGTTGGGCCTCAAAGCCGTTGAAGCTGCTCATAAAATTCAGGAAGTGGAAGGAAATGAAACAATATCTGGCCGTACTGTCCCAAAACTGGTTTAAGTGTTTTGAGAGCGGTGACATGTCCCTTGGAATAAAGCCCAGAAGTGGACGACCATAAGTTGTCGATTATGACGGTTTAAAACACAAGGTAGAGGAATTTGACCACCAGCACTTGATAACTTATATTAATAATCTAGTGGAGTCATAGATAGTCTTTAGATGTGTACATGAAATAAGCTTTGGAGTAAAAGGTATGATCAGTGTATCGATGTAGATTATAATTTATCTGACAATATTAGATTGAAGAGGCAATTTGGAAAGCTAAAATTCATGTTACAAATGAGATTTCTTCATTCAATTTAACAGGTTTCGTTAGTCAACGCCAACATCTTCAGAAAATGTGTGAGAATATAGAATGGTGTCAATTTATAGACGCCACGGCCAGTTGTTGGTGTGATGTCCCGGATGTTGATCACTTTTTAATTAAACCATATAAATTGATACCATTCTGTATTCTCACACGTTTTCCGACGATGTCAGCTTTTGACAAACTAAAGAAATCTCATTTGTAACATCAAATTTGGTTTTCCAAATTGTGTCTCCAAAGTAAAAGGTGTGTAAAAACGAAAATACTTTCGATGCACCCTAATAGTTTGTATAAGTGCCAGAGATATGGGGTGTAAAACTAAAATTTCTTGGTACAAACTGGTCCAAATTACTATTCAATTAAAATAATAAACATTAAAAACCGACAATATTACATTGCAACCATTAAGGATTTTTGACTAGTATTTTCTTTAGTTGCCTTTTATTGCAACTTACTGAGACCGTCAGTCTTCAGCAGTGAGTAAACAGAGCAGATTGAAAAATAAAGAATAAGCTATAGACAAGACTCAAACTCGCATCTCTTTTATCTTGGGAAGCTGCCTATGTATGGGACTTCTCTACCAACTGAAATACTAGAGCTCTTAAGGGTGGCAGAAGATCAAATCTAACTTATTTTTGCCCAATCATCTGGCGCCATATTTTTTTTATTGTCTTTTTACATACACTAGTAGTAGTAATAGTAGTATCCTGTCAATTTAATGATGATGAATTAGATTTGATTTTCTGCCAGCCCTAAGAGCTCTAGTAGCTCAGCTGGTAGAGCAGTGCCATACATAGGCAGGCTTCCCAAGGTAAAAGGGACACAAGTTAGAGTTTCTTTATTTTCCAATCTACACTGTTCACGGTCTGAGTAAGTTGCGATAAAAAGCAACTAAAAATTCAACATGAAAGAGAATACTAGTCAAAAATTAATAACGGTGGACAATGCTTCATCTAAATAAAAATGAATCATGATGATATCACATTTCACTATCAAATCACGAACCGCGCTATATGGGGGCGGGGTTACCCATGTATAAAAGTTTTGTTCATTAACTACTGAAATGGGCCATGGGCTAAAGAAGAAGAAGTGATTAAATTTTGGGGTGGATTCAGGAATTTCCGTCCGATTGAGTTAGAGTACAGCGTTGGCAGAATGCTTTCTGCATATTTAATTGATTGATTAAGAGTGTTACAGACAAAAAACAAATATACAAATACACATGGCATACTATTAAAGTAGATTAGAATTTCTGGCTAGATTCTGAAAAAGTTTGTTCTGGTGTATTGTCAATGTCATTATCTAACAAATATACATATTTCTCTAAGCTCTTATCTAACTCTTGGAATAGAGGTTTATTACAAGCCCAACAAGGACTTAAATTACTTCAGACCTTTTTGGGCCAGTTTCTTTACTTACAAAGCTATCAATTCTATGTTCTTATAAACTATAATTCTGGCACAAAATAGAACTAGTCTAGTGTTTCATGAAATTAAAGTACAATTAAAGTACATGTACAACCGCTTAGATATAAGAACACACACTACACAACAAAGTATACATATTTGGCAGGCTAAACACATAGAATATTTGGCAGGCTAAACACATAGAACACTAGAACTCAAAGAAGAAAAACTAACACCTCCAAATGTCACCTCCTAAGAAAGACCTCACTCAACTATGACGATTTTAATCATCTCTGAAATATTTAGAAAAAAATAATGAGAAAATAACTATTTTAATTGAGTATCAAGTAGTTGTAATTATAACTTGACTCTTAAATTCATATAAAAAAAATTAAAATTTTAAATCAATCTCAAAGTTACTTCCCTTGCACTTTTAGGTAAATCTTAAAATTTTTCAAAAAATTCTATTCATTGAAGAGTTCCACGAATTTATGGTTTTAATCAATTACAGATTCAATCAATATTTGTTTTATAAAAAAAATGTAAAACAAATGTGGCTTTTGTCATTTTAAGAAGAGTCAGTAAGACAATTGAACTAACTGCTTTTTGTTGTTACTGCAACGTTTCGGCCAATCCATTCTTTAGCCAGTGTGGATTTCTTTGCTTAAAGAAAGGCTTGCAGAGCATCCTCTTGTATAATTGTAAGAAAAGAAAAAAGGAATTGCCTATATTACATGGGTTGCTGAAAATGGGTTGGTCTGATCAAATTGGAATTGCCTATGTTGAAGGTGTTGCTGTGAATGGGCTGGTCTGATCAAACTGGAATTGCCTATGTTGAATGTGTTGCTGTGAATGGGTTGGTCTGATCAATATGGAATTGCCTATGTTGGATGTGTTGCTGTGAATGGGTTGGTCTGATCGATATGGAATTGCCTATGTTGAATGTGTTGCTGTGAATGGGTTGGTCTGATCAAATTGGAATTGCTTATGTTGAATGTGTTGCTGTGAATGTGTTGATCTGGTTTGCACTACCAAGACAATAAAGATCCCTCTCTTTCCATATGGATGACACACCTGAAGAAAGCTGTAGAATGGTTCGTCCAAAACATTGTGGTAACAACAAAACCAACGAAAAGAAGGAGTTCAATAATCTGAACAACTGCTGGGGGAAAAAAAAGCAAGCCTGTGGCTTATAGTAGTGTTATTTTTCATTATTTAATAAATAAATATACACACACACACCGGATAAGACGATACTTGAAACATCTAAAAAACAACCCCTAAAATAGAGTTGTCCTATAGGCCAGATACAATGTTCAATGACTAAACAGTGAGCTAAAACCATGAAATTCAGACTGTTTTAACTGAAGGTCACCTTATCCGCCAAAATATATGGTGTGTGTGTGTGTGTGTATATATATATATATGTGTTTGTTGTGTGGATGTAAGGGAATCTGACAGAATGGTAAATTTTATTAGACAATGTGGAAAAGAAAGATGAAGTGAGATGAAATGTGTTTTTGTATGCTTGAGTGCATCCAGAAAAAAAACATTTCATCTCACGTCATTTCCACTACCCAACATGGATAGTTGCACGTCCCTGCTATGTTCAGTTCTCTTCTGATGATCTCGTTTTACGACGACGAAATGCATAAAGATTTATCTTCATGATAATAAATATGTTTGAGACATAACGTTTTTCTCAATCTTTCTTTTCCAGATTTTTTTCAGTTACACAAATGTTATATATATAAATACGAGAGTTAATTTTTCTTCTATTAAAAAGGGAAAATTGATTGTTTTTTTCTTCTTTTTATTAAAAGAAAACAACACTCGACTGATTTTACTCATGTATGATGTTTTATGGTTTAAAGAAATTGAATATAGTTTTGGCAATTTCTATTGGAGTCTCAATATCAATTGTAAAAGATTTATGAAGAAAAAGGGGGAACAATTAGAAATTGTCGACAGTGATATAAAAGGGCCGGCAGGTAGCAACTAGGCGATCGTCTAAGGGGCTAATATCTGGGGGTGCCACACAAATTCTGAACAACTTGGACAATATTTCTTAATCCAACTAAAAACACGAAAACTTAGTAATAAAGAGAGCATTGGCTATGACTGATGATAGCAAGGTTGAGAGAAAAAAAAAAATGGCAAAGTAGGATGACTTAACCATCAAAAATGGATCGTATCATAAGGACCGATTTGACTGATCACCTCTAAAGAAGCTAACATTTTTTTTACTTTCGTACTATTTTATTTTATTTTTTTTCTATTAAATCAAGTATTGTAAACCATTTTAATTAATTTTTGACTGCTATTTACCCTCATCCTAATTTTTAGTAGTTTTTTTTTTAATTACAATTCAAATTGGTTTTAGTAAAAAAGCTATTATTATTCGTTTATTGTAAACCATTTTACACATTGTGATTTTAAAAAAAAAAACTACTAAAAATTAGGATGAATGTAAAAGAAGTCAAAAATTAATAAAAATGGTTTACAATACTTCATTTAATAAAGAAAATAATCGTTTTTTACTAAAACTCAAAGTCATTGCTGTGCCAGCTTAGTACAAAAGTAAAAAAAAATGTTAGCTTCTTTCATTGTTTGGTCAAATCAGTCCTTATGATGCAATCCATTTTTGACGTTTAAGTCGTCATACTTTGCCAAAAAAATATTTGTTTGAAAGGTTTCATTAAAAGAAAGAAATAACTTCACTCTCACAAGAAGAAACGATACTTTGAGGTTAGGTGCCACCCTCTTGCCTGCTCCACCCACACTACGTCCTCCACTGTCCTTAAAGGTGAGATTGTTCGCGGGGATAGAGGAAGTAACTGAGGGTGGAGAGGGGGTGAAGAGGGGGTGCCCTAGGGCGCTGAATACCCTGGTGTCGACCCTGGTGATAAACTGGTCTTAAGTACATTAGGAAAAGTGAAATATGTTAGTATAAGTGACATACAAATGACATGGATAAATATCCTAGCCAACATAGTTCCCTCTGAAGCTGTGCACCATTTTGCAACCAGTGCACAAGGAAATTAATTTGCGCACAAATAGTTATCTAAAATAATGTAATTAATAATTATACTATATAATATATATGTCCCGGAATCTGAGACCTTTACCAACGAGTCAGGGTTCACTGTTCGAGGATATGCAACAAGCGAAAATATGTCACTAATTTTATATTCCGGTTTGTACAACATGAGATAGGCCGTGCCAAAATTATCTTGAAACAATATCAATTTTACATTTGCACAACAGAGTTTTTGTGCACACTGACTATTAAATAAAAATAGTAAATAAAAAAGAGGGAACCTTGCTAGCTGACCATTTTTGTTACAAAGGGAACAAAAATCGATTCTTTCAGTGGTTTTGTTGGTAGGCATACTGGGTCATCTTGATATCATTCTCTACACCAAGGTTGCCAGATTTGTTTTCTCAAAATTGGACCTGGATGTTCCAAAAATTGGACAGAACTAATTATATATATATATATAT
>VCCN01001933.1:1330098-1345641 GCA_006491835.1 Architeuthis dux
TTTTTTAAATCTTCCAGTTTTACCCGAGGTAGAGACAGCGGTCAGGTTATTTCCATCAGTGTCCGTTTTAATTCTCCTCTATTTTACTTGAGCAAGTATAATTACAATCCACTTCCAGCTTGCTAGGCCCATCGAAGCTTCACCAGAAACCTGTTAAATCGTACATTTCACAGGATTATCTACAAACATAAATTAGATTGTAAGCATAATGATTATTTTAGAAGCTTGATTTTTTTTTTCAGCTAAATATAAAAAGAAATTAACTATACCTTATCACACCCAAGCAAATTAAAAACTAAAGTAGTCAAATTTAAAACTACAGGGACCAAATTTAAAAATACACCAAGCAATTAAAAACTACGGCAATCGAATTAAAAAAATAAGGCAACCAAATTTTAAAATACACCCAGTAAATTAAAAAATGTGCCAAGCAAATTAAAAATCCATGCCACAATTCAGTTTGCTTGGTGTATTTTTTTTAAAAATTTGCTTGGTGTATTTTTTACAAAATTTGCTTGGTGTATTTTTTACAAAATTTGCTTGGTGTATTTTTTAAAATTTGCTTGGTGTATTTTTTATTTAATTTGCTTGGTGTATTTTTTATTTGCTTGCTTTATTTTTTAATTTGCTCGCTTTATTTTTTAATTTGCTCGGGGGGAAAGTATAGATACACTTATAATATACTAATATATTATATATTAATTTAGTAAAGAGGGTCTTATAATAAAAGAGCCTAACTTTATTGACAGATGAAGATTTTTCCAAGGTTTTAGACGCAAGGAATGCATAAACAAATATTGGCCTCTTTTTGCCGAGTTTGATAGCTGGAACACTGGTGAAGAAATGGATGGAGTGTGCCAGTTGGAAAAACCTTGATTGTTTTTCCGAAAAGATGGATTTGGCTGGTGGCCAGGATATTCAGCTGACCTCGATTCCACTGAGAATCTTGGAGCCATTATGAAGGAGCAATGTGGAAAATATCCTCTTAGACTTGCCCAAAGAATGGCAGCATTCTTGCTTTTCAGTCCTCTAGCTCCATTGGTGCAGCATATTCAGAATGTGTGCATATGGGAATAGTATGTATTGGGAATATATTATATAGGTTTCTCGGTCAGAAAGTTTAACTGATTCCAGCTCAGAAGGGCTGGGGATCAGGCAGATACTACACTCTGATCCTAAGTAGAAAAGCATAACAGTTGTACATACATACATACATACAAGCAGAATAATTTTACAAATTATTCAAAGCAATTATGAATTCAAGTACAAAGAGATGGCGGTATCCTAGTGGATCCAGTACAATAGAATATAAATTAGAGAAAGCACTTAAGAGAGCGTATATACCTCTGCCAATGCTGTACATTAACTCAGTCGAAAACAAATTCCTGGATCCATCCACAAAATTTCATTGAAATTCGTTGAGAACTTTTTGGAGATATCCTGTAGAGACAAACAGATGAAAGGGAAGATGAGTTAATATATATACCTCTCCAACTTCAACGAGGTGATATAGAACCACTGAAAAATTTCTTGTCACCATCATCAGCCATTATAAGTCCACTGCTGGACAAAGGCCTTTCCCATGACGACCCATCTTGTGCTAACCTCTGCCACGTCCTACCAACAAACTTTTCTATCTTGTCCCTCCATCTTGTATCTGGTCTTTTCCTACTGCGTTTACTGTCCCATGGGCACCAGTCGGTTAGTCTTTTCCACCCATCTATTGCCATCTCCTCTTGCTAGGTGACCAGCCCATCTCCATTTTTGCTGCTTAATTATTTGTATAATTTCCTTCACTCTAGTCCTCCTTCTGATCCATGTTGATCTTTTTCTATCTCTTAGAGTTATCCCTAGCATTGTTCTTTCCATGGCTCTGTGCTATTCGGAGTTGGTTTTCAGCTCGCTTGGTTAATTTCCATGTTTCGCATCCATAAGTCATTGCTGGTATTAGGCAACCGTTGTATACTTTTCACTTTAGGCACATTGGCAAGGAGCTCTTCAGAATGTTTCTATTGATACCAAATGCTTTCCAACCTATCGTTATGCGTTGCTTTATTCCGCAGTCATGGTCTTTCTCTAGTTTTATTACTGGTCTTTCTTGTACTTCTCAGTATATAAAAGAAGACCTAGTTAAAGAATTAGTCACATTTCGCTTTGGACTAAGCAGCCCAAGTAAACCACTCTAATTTACTAACCTACTAATTAAAGTCATCCTATATTAAATACCTGGTGTTTGTATATACTCGGTTGCAATTTATAGTCGGCTCGAAATGCGAGGCACCTGGCATCGCAGCAATTAGGGGTACACCATATCGAGCACAAGGTGTACCCCCCCCCCCAAGTCAAAGTGATCTACTTTTATCTATAAATATATTTTTGTAATATGGGGGTGCAGAGTGGCCTAACAGTTACTGGCTGGGAAAAGGGAATTGGCAGAGTTAGAGTTTTGGCCAAAGGCTGCTTGTGTTCACTTCACACTGATGCCCTAGGGAAAGGCATGAATCTCCCTCCGGCTATGGGTAAATAGCAGGGCAGTTGGAGCTCTTTAGGCCTGTAAGGCAGTCCATCTTGGGAAAGGCATGAATTCACCTCTCCCTCATACTATGGGTAAATAGCAGGGCAGTTCGAGCCCTTTAGGCCTGTGAGGCAGTCCATCCTAAGCAACAAAAAACCTACAGCTTGGGGTGGGGCAAGCAAACAACTCCAGCCCCGTAAAACCTACTTGCTACTGAAACCCCTAATCAGCCCTATGCGCCACAAGAATAAACAAACATTTTCATAATCCATTTCCAAGTTAGAAAACAAAAACAAATATTGAAGAGTAGTAATTGATGATATTTTGGCTATTGTTACCTTTTCCGTTTCAAAATGGCCACCGCACCAGCTGCAGTGTTAGTGCTTGAGTCATTGTCGTCTGCTTCTTTTTTCTGATTTGAAATTCACCATCAGTGTCTGTTATTCTGAAGCTCGAGCGGTAGCCATTTTGAAACGGGAATGGTCACAGTTGCCTCTATTTTAATACAACGATCTAAACCTTCAAATACATCTCAATCTAAATTGGGTAAATATGTGGCCCCACCCAAATAGAGAGAATAGAAAGAATGGGTGCTACTTTAACGTGTGGGGTCTACCAGGCCTATTCCGTGGTCCCGGTAAACCACGGTTTCTCAGCTTTTTGGCTAAGAGCAGTGTAGTATCTGTTCTTATTAATATCTGATATGTTACCACATTATTGGAGTACAACTTGTTACCTCCCTTTATTCCCTACAGTCATGAAAGCGTCAATTCAATGAATCAATCGATTTGTTTTGTCTTATTTTCACTTTACATGTTTTATGGGGTTACTGTTGCAATCAACATCATCATATATGTGTACTGGTGATGTGTACAGGAATATCAATCCAGTCAGATATCCGTCGCCTGATATGCCACTAATGTGTACATATACACGATTTGGGCAGCATAGCTCAGTGTTTCTAAATCTATTTCAGTGTGTTTCACCCTCGAGTCTTGATCGCAAACCTTCATTCACCCTCGAGTCTTGATCGCAAACCTTCATTCATTTTGTATTCTGAGCAAAAAGCATGAATTAACTCATTTCTCAAGTGTTTATTGATTTGTATTTCTAGAACATGCTAAAAATATGTAAAGAAAACTGGGAGTGACAAAAAGATTAACACAAAAAATTATTAGAATGTTTCTAGATTACATAAATTTAGCTAACAATAGGCTACTTTTTTTTAAAATAGAAAAAATATAAAATTTACCATAAAAGGGAGAGAATTAGGCTATCTGCTGATCTATTGTGTCCAGGTGCACATGTAATACAATATTCTGTACACGTACAACAATTAATGAAATTAGAAAGTTATAGGAAATATTTTCACTGCTTTATTGTGTCAAAGGACAAACATAACTTAACACTGATATGCAGATTATTACAATATTTTACAAATAAATAAAACTTGTTCATACAATTCTATGCAAGCATAAGAACTAATACAGGGTGTCCATAAAATCCCTGTTATTTTGTTTAAACAGTGTAATAACAGACTTTGTGGACATCCTGTATAAATTCAAAAACAAAATCTAGATTAATAGACCTTGCAAGAGTATAAATAAATACTCAGCCGACATAAGTTCGAGATGAAGGTGAAAACTCGGTCCTATTTACGTTGTGCTGTGATTCTCAGGAGAAGAAAATCGTGCAACGCTCTGAAGGTTGGTTTGCGAGACTGATGTGGTGGAGTCTCGGGCTCTTAATATGCGTGAAAAAGAAATGCGTGTGTGTGTGCTAAAACACGTGTTTTTCATTAACCCCAGTGTCATAAGGTCAAGTTATTCTGATCCCAGCTTCGGTGCGATCAAATCTGATGTCGCCTTCTTGTGAAATAGGGATATCCACAAATCTACCTTGAGGGCATCACTTTTTATCACGAAGCGCCATTCGATGACGCCTGGCCGCTCCCTACCCCAATCCTTCACCTCTGGACACCTGGTTCTTTGTGAAATTATTTTCCCAATTTATTTCTGTACTGGCGACATTTACAACATGTTCCTTTCATTGCACAATTACCTTCTTTTGTTCGTAATTAAATGATTATATCTTTATAGAAAATATATGTCTTGCTTGTATTTCCTTTGCATGTATTCTACTGTTATATTTGACTAAAGTTTATATACAAACAGTATAAACAAGTGTAGCATAACGGGCGATCAAACTTCTTCTCTGGTCGCTGTGAGGGAAAGAGATGTTGAGGGAGAGAGAAATAGAGATGATAATATTCAGAGAAAGTCAGGGTGAGATAGAAAGAGACAGAGACAATCATTTCCTCCGCAGGCTGCGATGATGATGATGATGATGCCTCTTTCTATGGAGGGAAATTCATTTTCGGTCAAAAAACACTGTGTGGAGAGAAAAGACAACAAAATCCACTGATCTTCAACTTTCAATCTGAGGTTTTATTTCCGCACTACGCAGGTAAATTTCTGGGCTGGTCTGCGGATTTCGTTGAGGTACGGAAATTCTGTTGCATGTTTTGTCTAAAAGAGTTGGTCACTTTTCAGGGCTGCTACTACTACGGATTCAAATTTCCCACTCGTCACTGCTTCTAATAGGCTTTCACCCCCACCCTGACGGGCGGGGACGCCGTCTAGGCCCTCGACCCCCAACTGCCTCCCTTCTGTTTCTATCTAGCCTTTATACCTGCTGATGGTCATACGCCCCTCCCTCTTTTCAAATCTTCAACGGGTTTTTGGTAACCCGATCCTCTAGTTTGGTCACGTAGGCAGTTTAACACAAATTCAACTCTGGTCAATTTCGTTACACAAGAATTACATACACTTCATTTCAATGGTGACCCAAACAACTCAATTTCTACAAAGAAACATTTCTCTTCTGAGAATTCATCTTTCAAGGCCAAACCCTTAAGAACAATAATCATTCTTAACAAATTAGTGCAAGGCTTATTTGTGCATCTTATCACCATCCAGTTTCATGTCTAACAAACCAACAAGAGTTTATCAGTAAAAGAATGATAATATATAGGCTAGGCTCCAAGTGATTAATCGGACTGTGGTTTGTCCATATCAGATAAGGTCAAAGACTAAAAATGTTTTGATGTGGGAGTAGAAAGAAAGAAAAAGTTAACATATTAATATAATTATATTGAAATGGTTCTTCGGACGATTTTAATGAAATTTTAGTAGGAGATACCTTTTCTAAGGGTCACAAATTTCAGCTGGATATCTTTTTAAATAGCATAGTTATGAAGTGTCAAATTTGGCAAATCATGCTTGCAGCTTGCAACATGTAAATTTAAGCAAATTTCAATTTGTCATAACTTCTGATCCGGTGGTTCAATCAAGCTGAAATTTTCAGGGTTTAATTTTTGTATAACCATATCACCTACTGAAATTTCATCAAAATCCTAGATGGTGCCCATGGGACCATTAGGTGATTTGATATGGAATGACCAATATATAATTATATTGAAATGGTTCTTCGGACGATTGAACTCCTTGTTATTTGTGTTGTAAACACAACGTTTCGTCCGATCCAATTCTTCGGCATTCAATGACACAGAAACACCCTGGCCATCTTTTCAATAATAAGGGCTACCCCACTTTAAACATAATTTCTGTTTAACCCATCACACTCGGATTTTAAAGAAAGCTGAAGAATGGATCGGCCGAAACGTTGTATTTACAACACAAACAACAAGAAGGAGTTCAATCATCTGAAGAACAATTTCAATATTAATGACCCTTCTCAAAACTATAGAAAATATAATTATATGTATGCAAAATATGTCATTTGTTTTTGTTTTTTTAAAGGACAACTGTCTGTTCCCACTGTCACTATGGAGAACTGCCATCAACACATGCTGGAAGGGCCAGGTGGTCTCAAGCAGTTTGTCATAGCATTGAGCAGCTTTGGAGCCTATTCAGCAGACTTCAATCCCCTGGGGGCCTATCAAGCCAGATGTGTTGACAACTATAACCGGTACAAACACATACCTATCAGTCAGGAAAGGGCCTTCCAGTATGAAAGGGATCTTGATGTTATAAATCTGTCTCTAATACCAGGATGGTGGTGGATTTGGTATTTATGACTGACCTGTTTGTTGTTCTTAGTGGTTTTGGTAGGATGAGGGAAGGTGATCCCCGATTGTAAAGTTTCACACCCTCGCTCACTCGATGTTTAAAAACGAAGAGAATTCATGAAAGAAAAACAAGTAAATACATAAAATACATTGTTATTGCTTTGAATAAATTAAATTGTTTTTATTTGTGCGCCGTTTTTAACATCGAATGTGTGAAACTTTACAATCGGGACCACCTTCCCTACATCGGTGATCAATAGTCGACAACTGAGAAACAACAAGCAAGAACAGAAATACAGGTAGCCTCCCCCGCGTTTCGAAGGTTCGCTTTACTCCAATCTTTCGCTTTTACGAAAGAAAAAAGCGAAAATAGCTTTGCAGCAAGCAGTTATAGAAGCAGCGCGCACCACCTTCCTCTCTACTACACCCTAATCTCCTGTAGTACCTTCCCACCCTCCGACCACTCAGCCTAACAGACCATCGTCATTTATTGGTCTAGGAACACTCACAAAAATGTTCTCCACATAAATTAATGGTAGTTGCTTCTCAGCCTTACGAAAGGTTTTTATAGGAAACCTTTAAAGAATTAACTTTTTTAAAAACTGACAAATTCCCCAAAGAAAGGAAGGTCTTATGGATTTAAAGCACAAAAAAATTACTCGCGAAAAATGTATTTTTCTATTTTGGGGGAGGTGGGACCTTTGTATGTCGGAAGTGCCGCAATAAACTATTAAAAAAATATCTATATAATTTATGCATTTACACCCGTTTTTCTTTCATGGGGGGAGATAATCATGTAAGCATTTTAAGGCTAACGAGAGTTATCTCCATTTTACGCACGTAAACTGGGATTCTACCTGTTTTTCAACAAATTCGTGGCAGTTTAAGTTCTTTACTTTAATAATGAAACTTATGTATTGAAAATCATTTCACATTGAAATCAGACAGCAATAAATGAATGACTTTTAAATAGCACAGAGAACAATTTGTAGTAGCAGCAGCAGTAACAGCACTCGCCACTCGCACTTGTGACACGTCTAAAGTTATTGTTAAAAGTTGTCCAGGATTTAAAACAAACAATTTCTTAAATCTAAAGTTTATCAAAAAAATTATTAAAACACAAATATACCTAATCTTCAATATTTACAAAAAGAACAATTTAAATAAAATCAGATTGATATAAAGACAAGAGAAATATGTCTAAATTCTGTCAACTTGACATGTCTATTCAAAACCTCAATAACGCATTTCTTTTTAATCTTTTTTAAGGAAGAAAGGACAGACTGACCTCAAGACACGTTGCATTTCATTTACTGGAACTCCCTTTAACAGTAGACTATTTCTGTTGTTAAGAGGTTTAAACTAAAAACAACCTATCAAAAGAAACTAGCTTACAATATAAGTATAAACATTTCTAAAATACTCACACCTTAAATGCCAAACACATCTGTTAGATGGATCTCTTCACGATATAAACATTATTGTGATATAAATATATTCAAAACTAGACAAGTTGTAAACAAAAACAGAAACACTCACCAGGGCAACAGAAAAATCCGATCCCAAGAGAAGAAGAAGAAACACTCACTCAAGATTCAGGAAATTCACCAGGTTGTTACATTTGTAAAAAATAAAGACAATGGTTTCTTCCTAAAATTGCTGACAAAGTTCATAAAAAAAAATTACGTAATCAAAAAAATAACCCAGAAAAAAAAGTAATGCCTGAATAATTGGTCATTTGAGAAGAAGTCAGTTAAATCATTTTCTAATTAGTAAAGTAAAGTGAGTTGTCAACATTTGATCAGGTGCTTGAAAAGAAAGAAACTATTATTGTGAAACTATTTTATTTTATTTTGAAACAGTGTTGCCGATTTAGCGCGTTTCATGTTCTGGCAGTGCAAAAAGCGCTAAATTAGCGCGTTTCCGCCTAAAACATTTGACATTTTTGACCATTTATAGCGTCTTTTTTGGCCATTTAAAAAAATTTAGCGCTTTTGGGCAGTCAAACTAGCGTGAAAATATATTTTGAGTTGGCAACACTGCTTTGAAACATTCACAGTGTATAGTAGTCGACAAATAGAGTAGAAAAGGGCTTTTTTAGGGGGGGGGCAGATTATTCAACCACGTGGGGGTCAGTTTATTATGTAAATTCGATTGTTTTATTGTTGGTATTTTATGTAGAAGAAGAGTTTTTTGAAGTTGACATTAAAAGGTAAGAAACAAGGAGTTCCCCAATGAATGTCAAAACAAATGGTTCTTGTTATTCAGAACAACAAAAAACGCAATGGTAAATGACCGGAATAGATTTATTGTTTGTGTAACAAATATGAGCATGGACAATTGGGTTAGGATTGGGGTTGGATGGTCTTAAAGAGAAGATAATTCATGCAAGCCATAACTCCGTAAAAATGGCGGAAAATAAGTGCCCACTTTAGGATTATAGTTACATTGTAAATAGAACCCCCCTCGTAAAACCTTAAAAATTAATTTTTATAAAAATTGTGTTGGTAGTTTCAGGTGTATATGCAGTTTAGAGGGTTATAAATATGAATAAATATAGTGTTCAGATGGTTCTTCGGACGATTGAACTCCTTGTTATTTGTGTTGTCTTGTCGGGTTTAGATTTGTTGAGAAGTGGAAATCCGACAAGACACAGAAACACCCGGGCCCTGCGCTATAAGGGCTACCCCCACCCCTTTAAACATAATTTCTGTTTAACCCATCACACTAGGATTTTACACCTGAAGAAGGCCGAAGAATGGATCGCCCGGAACGTGTTTACAACAAGGATTTCAATCGTCCGAAGAACCATTTGAATATTAATGACCCATCTCAAAACCATAGAAAATAACTATATTGTTATATAAATGTTTTAAAAACCTATTTCGATGATTTACCAACAACAACTTAAAAAAACAACACAATAATAGCATGGACATTAGACAATGATGTTGTCACCTTTGTTAAATTCACTTAGTACTACTTACAGTTTCTTTTCAGTTACACCGTTTGAGTAGATACAGACACTTAAAAAGTTATTCCGCTCCTTCACTTTATAGCAGTTTTGTTTGTGTGAAGTACAAAATTAGGTGAAGTTAACCCAACCTAACAACAACTAGCCTCAAGACAGGATTAATTCCATGATCATCAGATGATTGAAATGAAAAGTAACAACTATTGATTAGTTGAGGTGTGATAGCTTATCAATTTTTACAAGTTAATTATTGTGAATCAATGGGTTACACTACAGCCTACAGGGGGAGAAAATACTGTAAACGGGTTTAAAGTAAACAAAAAAAGAACTGGAAGTCAATACTTATCAATCAGCTGTAAAATAAACTTAATGAAAACAAACAAAACACATACAAAATAAAAACCACACACACACACTTTCCTTAAAAAAGGATTATTTTTCTGAGAAATGGACATAAAAGAAATGATCCCTTCATCGTGGAAGAACAGGGGTCTTTTAAAACACAGGGAAAGATAATAAATATAATCAAAGGTTTGAGATTTTAAATTAAAATTCGACATCTTTTCCTGTTTGTGCTGTGGGCTTCAAAATATCTTTATCGTTTGAAACAATAACAAACAGTCCAAATTAAATTTAATTAAAATGGAGATGGGCTGGCCACCTAGCAAGAAGAGATGACAATAGATGGGGGGAAAGACTAACCGATTGGTGCCCATGGGACAGTAAACGAAGTAGGAAAAGACCAGATACAAGATGGAGGGATGGACGATAGAAAGGTTTGCCGGTAAGATGTGGCAGATGTTAGTACAAGATAGGTCGTCATGGAAGGAGATGGGAAAGGTCTTTGTCCAACAGTCGACATATGATGATGATGATGATGAATATATATATATATGTATGTGTGTGTGTGTGTGTGTGTGAACATATGAAAGACGCACAGACAGGAGTGAGTGTAAAAATGATTTTATTTCATTTGTGTGTTGCTAACATGTTTCGGCCTTAGGCCATCATCAGAGTGGAAAAGTAGGTAGGTATATATTCATTGTGAAAATATATATGTGAAACAAGCAGTACCGCTTGTAATGAACCATTAAAATTGATTCCCACAAATATATATATATATAGATAGATAGATAGATAGGATAGATAGAGAAACAGCTTCCAAACAAAAACAACTACACAGTACTCCACATTATACTTCCAATCCATAGTTATTATTTACCAAGCCTTAGTTTTGGCACAAGGCCACGATCAGGGGGGCTCCTCCTAGGCAGGATCGAACTTGCTCAACAGTAATGATCAGTGAGCACAGCTTCAACCTATACACCACGACGACGTTGATAGTTGAAGACGACGAATGAAATTAAACTATTTACTCTTGTTTTAGGGTTTTTAAAAATGAATGCCATATGGTGTAAAAGAATCAGAAATATATCTTATAAAACTGGGGTTTTTTTTCATATTTGTCTTCCGCGATTTCGAAAAAGACAAAGTTTTAAAATAGACGTTTTGGGAATATGAGACAAAGCAAAAAGTGACCATCAGCAACATTCATAATTGAAATAACCCAAATTCCAATCTCTGACAATTGACTCAGATCGAAGGAAGGAAGGAAAGAACGACGAATAATTCTGAGGAAATCGAACATTATTATTACAATATTTTTGTAGAGAAAAGATTGAAATGTATATAACAAATGCAACATTTACAATAATTTATCGACAATAAATATTATTTTTAAAGATCTAATACCATTTATATATCAAAAGAAAGAATTTTCAAACGGTGTTGCCAATTTCGCGCTAGATTTAGCGCGTTTCTTGTTTTGGCAGTACAAAAAGCGCTAAATTAGCGCGTTTGCCCCTAAAACATCATGGCCCATTTTGACTACTTTTAGCGTCTTTTTTGTGGTTTTTGGCCATTTTAAAACATTTAGCGCTTTTTGGCAGTCAAACTAGCGCGAAAATATTTTTTTGAGTTGGCAACATGGTTTTCAAATCTACTTTAAAATCTAAGGAATAATGAATGAGAATCGTTTTAACAATTCCCTCACTAAAATGAATTTTTTTAAATAAAAAAAACAACTAAAAAAAAAAGGTCACAAAAATATCATTTTATTATTATTTTTAATAGCTGGGTGTTGGACAACCCAAAATGCAGCAAACATGTCTTGGACGAAAGAAAGAAAGAATGACCAGTGTTTGGTCTTTTGACAATCTGGGGTAGTTGCACTAAAACTTGAGTGGCCAATTTGCCAATCTAATTTGCATATTACAAAATATGCAAAAGAGTGAAATTCGACAATTGAATTTTTCATGAGAGACTATTTAAAAAAATAATAATTAAAAAGAGGTGTGGAAAACATTTTACTAATGTTAATCATTTCAAGACTAACTTGTGTTGAATGTCCGAATTAAAATGTCCCAGTAGACTTTTAAAACAGCTCTCTTCAGGACATATATATATATCCCAATACTAGTCAGAGGAACCTTGGAACATATATGTACCAGTTTCTCGAAAGGTTTAAGAAACTGAACAAACACACACAATATATATACATAACTAATTGGATTCATATTAAAAATAAAATTGATTGTTGCAATCAATGTATGTTAACAGAAAACAGAAAAGAAGAAAAAAATGATTTACAAGGCGTTTTTAATGAATGAAACTTAACATTGCTTTGTGAGTACACTATCATACGTGATATAATAGTCTATCATACGTGATATAATAGTCTATCATACGTGATATTACTATATCATCATACGTGATATTAATTTAAATATACCCGTAAAAAGAGATAAGAAAAAAACAACATATTTCTTATCAAGAATATTATCCATACCACAGAGAAAATACGAAATTAAGATGTTTTACTGGACAGAAGAAGGACTATGCACTAAGCAACCCTAATATTTTACAATGAAACAATTCAAAGGGGCAATGTCCGAGTGTAATCTTCCTAGTTCTCTTCCCAGAAGGATTGTTTTTCTTTCAATTTTAGGTGCTTTCAGTTCATTAGACCTTAGAACCAGCCCGGACAACCGGAATTTGTAAGTTTAAAAAATGAATGTTTTTCAAATGTTTTTCTAAGTGGGTTAGTTCTATTTACAATGTAACTATAATGCTAAACTGGGCACTTGTTTTAAGCCATTTTTACGGAAGTACGGACGGCGTAGGGTTTACATAAATTATCTTTCTTTGGTTGAACCGATTTTATTTTGTATGAATTGTCTTATTTATTTTTATTTTTTAAACAATACGGTTTGCACCGTTTTTAGAATGGGCTCATCATCATCATGTAAGCCATACTTCCCGTTCCACGAACACAAAAAAAAAAACGGAAGTTTACGAACCGCATACTTCGAGGCCTTACTTCCGTGAAAATGACGGAAAGTAGGTGCCCAGTTTAGCATTACAGTTATATTGTAAATAGAACCAACCACCCTCGTAAAACATTTTTTAAAAAATCATTTTTTCTCAGAACTGACAAATTTAGAGAGAGATAGATGGATTGAAAAAAAAACAAACAATTACTTGCGAAAATATTTATTTTTTAATATATTCGACTAACGTAAATATTATTCGTAACCTTTTCTGATCATATCACATTTTTGTGGAATGATGCATAGATAAAATAACTGAGTTGAGTAAACATATTTGCAGACACATAGCTTACACTGTGACACTACACACAGGACATTTTTAAGTATTTTGAAGATGTACACTGTATATATTTCTCTTCTGAAAAAACGGGAAAATCATATCTGAACCACGTTTTTATTCATTTCTTTACCTAACTAAAGAAAGAAAAAAAGATTTTACCTCCAACCCATATCTTATGCTATTATTTAGAACTGAAACACAATAGACATACTTCGATCAACCCACAAAAAAGAAAGTATGAATAAATATACGTTACTGTACTAAATAATTAAATTATATATGTGTGACTAGTTCAATAAAATATGGTTTGAACTCACACGAAATTAATGAAATACTTCATTTATTTCAATTCATTTTGTCAGTCAGGTACTACTAGACTAACACTTAGAGGAGCTTTAACAATCAAGATTTTTTTTCCCTGGGGCAATTTTGATCGATAAAGAAAAAGATAAAGGTTATATATTGAAATAAAACCTAAACTTAATACAAATTATAAGAATATAATTTAGATTGTAACCTTTTTAATTGTTTTCTGCCCGATTCAGTGTGAATAGCTTCATCATTTAAGAAAGGAAGTCTACATAGTAGAAAAGAGCAATGAATGGACCACACAAAGAAGGCAACACTGTCCCCCAAAGAAAACTTATGTACATCTAAAATCCTTGGAAAAAACGATTTATTATTAAACAAACTGATTTTCTGATGATGATTTAATGTATAAATCAGACAAGGAAACGAATTTAAAATAAAACAGAATAGAAAAAACTAGATTTAAACTCAAAGTCTGAAGGGACCGGTTTCAAAATGGGGGATCAGTTCGTACTAAAAGAAATGATCGTCACAATAGATTGACAAGTCGGGATTTATTTGAAAATAAAAAGAGAATTATTAATACTCAGTGTTTAATCTAATCCAATATAGTTTTTAGAAACAGAACAAGCGTATATTTTTTAAAAAGAATGGTTTTATTTGCGGAAATTGAAATATCTAAATTCATTGACGGAAGAAAAAGAAGACTAGAATCAGTGTTGCCAACTCAAAAAATATTTTCGCGCTAGTTTGACTGCCAAAAAGCGCTAAAAAACCACTAAACTTTTTTAAATTGCCAAAATTGGCCAAAAACCAGCAAGAAAGACGCTAATGGTCAAAAATAGCCAGAGAATGGCCAGAATGTTATAGGCGCAAACGCGCTAATTTAGCGCTTTTTGCACTGCTGAAACAAGAAACGCGCTAGATTGGCTGCTCCAGCAGTCGACATTCCCACACACCGGTGTTGGATCATTTCTGGAATAGAATTTAAATTGTCAACCCCGAAAACAAGGCTATTAGATGAGAACATATATATTTTTAAAAAAACTTACCGTGGCTATTGAATAAATCCTGGACCAGTCCAATCAAACGTTTATTTTTTCTCTCTTTTAAATCAAAGTGGACCAATTTCTTCAATTTTCTCTTCAAAGTTTAAAATAAATAAAGAAAGACCATCACACACACATTCTAACAGAAGGGTCAGATGGTGGGTGATCACCGGTAAAATGATCGGTACATAACAGCGGTACCCCGTCCAGAAAAACACTTGAGTTTCATAATGGATAAAAAATGTTTCCTTTCAGGCTCAGCTAGTAAAATAGATGCGCCTCTGTTGTGTATCTCCAAATTGTTGGGTGCGATTCTTCTGGAGGGTAAATATATCAAAGAATCATCTTCTAAATGAGGTGAATCGTCACATATCGTCCATCTTGTACGGTAGCGGCGCGATCACCTGACAACTGAGGGGCGTGGCTACACTCAGTCACCTGACAGCTGATGGGGGCGGGGCTTAGAATATCGCGGGATTCGCAATAATAGGCACACACTGTCACACAGACACACACCACACAACACAATCATAGGGAACCACTTGCTCTCTCCTAAGCAGGTTTGATGTATGCAACTATGTCATTATCGCACATGGAATAGCGATTTATCTCAAACGAAAGCATGTGTTGTTTTTCTTGCTACTACGATACCTGATAAGAGTACTATAGGACTGGTTACAAAGTTCACAAACGCGTAGTCGTGACACAAATGAACGTGGGGCAGGGATGTTCCTGTTGTCAGATGCAGACCTACCTACCAGGTCTCCCGCATTTTGTTGTTTTTAGCTTGGTTTAAGATTATGTTAAGATAGGTTTTTCAATACACTGAAATAGCTGTTTTAGAGTTTCTAGCATTGAAATATTTCTTCGCCCCCCCCTCCCATGAGAATTTCTACACCTTGGCAAGTATGCAGATGGTTTGAAGACAAAAATAAGG
>VCCN01001933.1:1372013-1383176 GCA_006491835.1 Architeuthis dux
GACCATGCAAGAAGGAAGCTCTTTCCACGGAAGAACTCGGTGTAGAAAATCCCGCCTAGCCGAGCTGCTCTGCTGGAGTCTACCCGGGTGGTCACATCCGGGGGAAGACACTGGTGCCAGACCCTGTGCTGACATCACTAAGTGACTGGGGGTGGATGAAGACAGAAGGAATGTATGAGCCCCACTGGACAACACTGCCACAAGCATCAGAATCCCGAAGCTGTGGCTGCAAGAGTGGTTGCAGAAAGAGCTGCAGCTGCAACAAGGCTGCTCTTCAGTGTACATACCTCTGCCACGGTTTAACAAAGTTATCACTGTAACATATGTAGAGACAATCTCACCATTTTGTTGTGTTTTCTTTCATTTATTATTGTCTTACACCGTAATAAAACATATGTTTCACTTTAACTTGTATGTAAACAGATCTCTTTAGTCACTCAATAGAAACCGTCAAGTGACCAACGAATTTTGGCAGCATCCCGTGTTGGGGGTGATCAATGAATAAGCTACTTCTCTCTCATCTTGTTGGGCAGTGATTTCTAAAAAAGTCTGAACTTTCATTAAAAAAGCGTGAAAGCTTCGGATACAAACTAAGGAACCAATTCAGCATAAGCTTACATTGCAAACTGAACATCACCCTTCTACAAAAGATTTATTTAGGAGGGGAATTTTTCTAGACATAAAGGGAGCAATTGTTTAAAGATTCATCCATCTAGCTCCATTGGTGCGGCCTGTACTCGCGATACATACAGCCAACCAGACCAACTTGAAAACTGGAAAAGAAAACCATGTTGACAGTTTTGGTTGACGGTTTCTAATATTTGTGGTGCTTAGAACATGGAAACAGCAGCTTAGGGGTGGCCAAAATGTTCTATGCCACTAACCGTTGGCAGCCATTCTTCAAAATGGCTGCCATTGTCATCAGAATGCCAATCTGCAATGGCCCAATATCCAGATTTCTTCTAAAATATATCAAGCTATATATCTACCAAATTTGACGATTTCATCACAAAATGAACAATAGGTTAGATATGCCGCCCCACTACACTGGCATATGGAGAGATTGAATAGCATCTGTAACATCCGCACATTGACTCAAGGTAGGCCTATGTTCTATGCATAAACAAACAAAACTCAATAACTGATAAATAACTAATACTATAATAATTATTATAAAACAATACATATTTCCAGAATACCATGCTCATTGAGACAAAAAGCAAAAGTTAATTGGTAAAATTTTAATGTATTTTTAACATGTTGCAACCGTCCCTGATTAGTGTTGCAACTGTCCCCAGGGTTGGGGTCAGTTACAACATCTGACTTATTCCATTCAAATAAACAGTGTGAACGATATGTCATATGTAATACTTTTTAAATGGTATAGTAATTAGCAGGCAGATGTAAGTTTAATATATACAAACTTATCCTCAGGATTCATGACAATAAATGTCAAAATTGGCTTTCTTGTTATTTTTCACCTTAAATCAGTGGTTATCAGAATCCCAGGTCACATTCCTCCCCTTGCGATCCCAGCTCCCTCATTTCGAATTGTCATCTAGTAATTGTTTCATCATTATACTTTCCTTTACTCCGGTGGTCCATAGGATGCAAACCCTCGGTTTAAAGGGTGGGGTCAACCCTGGGCAAGTCGCACTTCACCTTAAAACTACACTGCTCAGGCTGGAGGTTTACCCTGCATGTTGGTCCCGCCGTCTATGGACCAAATGCTGTGGAGGGCCATCCCCAAAATGTTCGTTCGCGAAGCCAAGCCATTCATTCATTCATACTTTCCTTTATACATTCCCCCACTGACTGTAATTCCTCCCCAGCTAGAATTCCTCACCTGGCAGCCAAGTGCCTCCCATTGGAGAATCACTGCCTTAGAAGATATACTAGTTCCATTTAATTTATCAGTTCTGCTTGGATGGGCGTCCTCTGTGGGGTGCAAACGGGGCATTCCCCCGGCCCTGGATCAGGCCTTCTCACTTAGGGTGAAGTGGTTTGAAAGTTGGAACCTTAAAGGATATTGGTGCAGTACAATTGTTTTATGTAAACCCAACTTAATGTACCTATATAAAAAGATAGTATTATTATTCGAAGATATATCCTCGAAGATATATCCCCCACCCCTAGAAAAGTGGCAGCGGACGCCCATGTCTGTTTGGTAATTTGATAGGTCAGAATTAGCTATTTTGGCTGTTTGTTCCATAGAAACAGCTTTCCTTGTCCTAAGTGCAGAAAGGTCTGCCCATCAAGGATTGGGCTCCACAGCCACCTTGGAGCCTGCTGAAAATAGACAGACCCTCGTCCATCCACCCCTGATTCTCGTAAGCGATGAGTGAGACACCAACAACAATCCATAGAACCAGCTGTGCTGATCGTATACATTTCATATACAAGGCAGATTCTGTATCAAAACAAACACTAGCAGTACAATTATGAGACTGGCTGTAAGTGTTTATTTTTGCAACAAAAAGTTATTGTTTGTCTATGCCAACAAAGTTGGAGAGGCATATGTATTCGGTTGCGTCTTCCCATCTCTCTGTCTGTCTGCCTGTCCTTTCATACGATATCTCCAAAAGTTCTCCGTGTTTTCTTGGATTTAGTGGAAGATGGCACAAAGATTGTAAAAAGTTATATGGTATTATAAACCGTCGATGTAGTTCTTAAAGGTTTTTTTACTTCTATTAATCACTGCTACCCACAACACTGGTTTATTGCTGGGTTTAGGTTATTCATGTATTCTGACATTTATATCTATCTATGATGCTAGGAAAAGACAATGTGGATACAAATAGTATTTATTTAATACCTTAACATGTTTCGACTTATTAAAGTCGTTTTCAAAAGGAAGTCGGAGAAATGATGTGTCTGCATGGACCGAGGTGTTCTGTCTGAATGAGGGTAGGTAGTGAGTGTGTGTGTTTTGTTTTTGGTATGAGTCTTTTTTATGTCGGATAACCTTTATCCTATTGTACACCATATGTCTCTATGTATCTATCTATGTATCCGGACTTCGCCCAGCCATAACGGTTCATAGCAGAAACTTGAAATTTTGCACACACACACCCCTCAATGAGTAGGGAAAATGTTTGTTTTTTTATTTTTTGAACCCACCCCTCTAAATAGTCTTTTTAGAGTGGGTTTCAATATGCAATGTAAGTTTATGCTAAATTGGTCACTAGTTTGTGCCCACTTGTTTTTTGAAAATTCAGACCTTTTTTAGTGATCACAGCCCAACAAAAGGCGAGAGAAGAAACTTATTCATTGCTCACTCCTTTTTCCAACATTTTAATTGATCACCCCTAACACAGCATATATGGGTGGCGGTGATTCATAATTTCCCTTGGAATGCTAGTAATTCATATGTTTGTCTAAAATAGACATTGAATGCCCTTTTTGTTTTGCTCAACAAAAGGCGAGAGAAGTAACTTATTCACTGATCACTCCTTTTTTCCAATTTTTAATTGATCACCCCCAACCCGGCATGCTGCCAAATGACATTGGTCACTGTAATGTTTATATATATGTATGTTATGTTAAATCAATAAACATGCCGAAGCAAGCTCCCAGCAGCCCCCATTCCGTTTCCGGCCCCAGATGTAGGAACGGGGAAGGCTCAGTTCTACACAGGCAATGGCCCTTGATCAACATGTGTCTTTCGTTAGATCTTCTTTTCTTAACACGCTTAAACACTGTTACGAATCAAACGCATTCTAATCTCACACAGCTAGAACAGAAAGAACAACAAAGGCACTAAATACAACAAGAACGTTACAGTCACGTGACGGTTTCTATTGAGTGTCTAACCAGACCTGTTTTGCTTTTTTCTTGTGGTATTTACCAATGTCTAATTGTTTTTAATTGATCACCCCCCCCCCAATACTGCATGCTGCCAAAAGACGTTGGCCACGTGACGGTTTCTATTGAGTGACTAACCAGACCTGTTATCACCATTAATTTCACTCTGCTTAAAACAAAATGGCCGAAAGTCTTGATTCCTGGTTTTTGCGAGTCTCTATCATGACTCTCAGTGTCCGCTGTTAACGACACTCTGTACACGATGTCACTAGTTTGTGCCCGCTTGTTTTTTTGTTGAAAATTCAGCTATCTTTTAGTGATCACAGCCCAACCATTTAATTGATCACCCCCAACACAGCATGGCGGTGATTCATAATTTCCCTTGGAATGCTAGTTGTTCTGTTGTTTTCTTATAGAATGTTCACTAAATAAATGTAAATACATTTAGGCTGTACGTATGATATTGTAATTACTAGTTGTTTACGACGTTACTGGTTCCATAGCATTCATTGATATATGGGAATTGCGATTTACGGGTAACATTAGCACAACAAACATTACTAAGGATTCTGTACGATCTGCTACGGGTTGGGTGGAAGTCCATGGTGGTGGCACCATGAGTTACCACACTGGGTGACACCAACCCTATTGACGCCACTGAGCCACAATATGCGAGCTTGATACCTGTATTTTCAGGAGTTTGTTTTTCGTTTAAAGTACAAAGAAAATAATATACAATTTTTGTTTTTGGGAGTAATGGCTGGAATATGATATTGACTGACGTGACTGTTGACTAATATCCCGGCTTCTTTGGCGTTCTTAGAAAAGAAGCAGGATGTTGTATGTATACACCGGATCGTGCAAAGCAGGTAATAGGCCCAACCCAGATGGGAAATGTACACCCGATTTCAAACTGCTCTTCACATACTTTTGTAATCAGTGCTAAATGCATATGCTTTATATATGGGTATATGTATTTGTAGTGTACACGATGTATTTACAAGTAACAGAACAGAATAAAAGAACTAGAACGATTTATAAAAACATGTAATAGCAAGCAATGTTCTTCAAAATGTATATAAGACAATAAGATAATAAGATAATAAGACGTTAACAAGAAGCAGTAAAACAATAACACGTTCATGTTTATTCTGAAATCAGAATTCATCTGTATTAATTAATCACCGCTACCCACAACACTGGTTTAAATACTGTTGCTGGGTTTATTAATCACCGCTACCCACAACACTGGTTTAAATACTGTTGCTGGATTTATTAAACACCGCTACCCACAATACTGGTTTAAATACTGTTGCTGGGTTTATTAATCACCGCTACCCACAACACTGGTTTAAATGCTGTTGCTGGGTTTATTAATCACCGCTACCCACAACACTAGTTTAATGCTAGGTTTAGGTTATTCTTGTGTTCTGACATTTATATGTATCTATGTATTTATCTATGTATCCGGACTTCGCCCAGCCATAACGGTTCAGAGTAGAAACTTGAAATTTTGCACACACACACTCTCCTCAATGAGTCGGAAAAATGTTTATTTGTTTTTTGAAAGTTCCCCATCTGAATATGTTTGTAGTGGGGGGTTCAATTTACAGTGTAAGTTTATACCAAATTGAAACCTTACTTTGTGTCCAGCAGCATTCTCACTTGTTTTTGTTACAGCAAATTTGGACTTTTTAATGATCACTGGCCATCGCCACTGTTTAATTCACAAGGTAAAAAGAAGCATATAGAGGCGGCGGTGATTCATAATTTCTCTTGGAATGCTAGTCTTTTATGAATCTTCTTTAAAATATTAATGTTTTGTGCGAAAGTGTCCCCCCCCCCTTGACTCTCTTTACAATATCAATATTCTTTACCAAAGTGTCCCCTCTAACAGGGGGAGTACGCTCCCCCCTCAAAATCGGCGGCCCATTCCAACTAGCTCACCTGATCTATCCCGCCTCTTCTGGCCCGACCGTAAGTAAACATCAAACAAGTGGAGTGACAAAATATTAGTGTTGTCAAGGAAGACATAGAAACCAATTGGGAATGTCTGTTGACATAAAAAACATGTTTGTCTATGAAAATGTCTACTCCACCCTTTGATATCTGTTATCTTTTTTGTGTCATTGGGTTTTGAAGTGGAACCCTGTCCCAGTCTCTATCTTTCATAACGCCCCCCACCCTCATCGTACAGAAGTCCAAACGGTCCAACTTTGAAGGCTTTAGAAACCCTCAACCAAAACTGTCACCAAAACTGTCAACGCAGGTTTCTGCAATTTTTTTAAGCTGGTCTGTCTGGCTAGCTGGCTGGTTGGCTGACTGGCTATGTATGTATGTATGTATGTATGTATGTATGTATGTATGTATCACGCGTACAGGCAACACCTACTCCTCATTATGTCTAGAAAAAACGTTTTTTTGTTTTTTTGAAAATTCCCTTCCTAAACAGGTTTCTAGTGGGGGATTCAATTTGAAATGTCAGTTTATGCTAAATTGGACACTTAGTTTGCGTCCGGCAGCATTCACGCTTGTTTTTGTTTTTTTGAAATTCGGACTTTATCACCTTTTTTTTCAATATTTTAATTGATCACCCCCAACACGGCATGCTGCCAAAAGACTTTGGTCACGTGCCGGTTTCTATTGAACGACTAACCAGTTTGTTTTCCTTTCTTTTGAAAGGTAGAAGGTGAGGTGAAATCTTTCAGCAGGTTGCGATAACATTTGACTATCGAGTTGCATGTCAGGCAACGTGCACAAGAGAGGATCATGCTGAACATCACATGGAGAGATCAGAAGACAGCACAGTATATTAGAGAACAAACTGGAGTCAGAGATATCATAGACTCCATTAGAAAATTCAAATGGCAATGGGCAGGCCATGTTGCAAGAATGTCAGACAACCGCTGGACACCACGACTCACAACGTGGAACCCCAGAGATCATATGCGAAATTATGGACGGCAAAAAATAAGATGGCGTGACGATTTAGACGAGTTCAGAAAATACTGGCTCCGAGAGGTCTGGCGAATCTTGTGGAAGGTCTATGTCTAACGATGGCCTACTGAAAGGCCTACTAAACTGCAAGCACGAGTAGTATTCAGGCAAAAATAGTTAATGGGTAGCACCCTTCTACTCGGGTATCATTAAAGTAAAACAACAAACAAATAGAAGAAGATGAATAAAGTCTGTGAAGTAGGTTTTTCGAGCAATATTACCTGTAATGGTAATCTGATTTGTTCCACCTGTGTCTTGAATCACGCACCTGCTCGTCACCACTTGTCTACCTTGCCCCCCGCCCCCACCTTGCCCCCTTCTGTTCATCCGGTCTTCTCTTTCATTCTGTCGATGCTTAACGGTGGATGGAGATGAAAAAGGATGAGGTGGCGAGTAGGGGGTGGGGGATCAACCAATTTAATTGGCTGCTGACGGACGGGTGATGCTATTGCGCAGACGTAGAAGCGCTTCTTTTTTCTTTTTTTTACAAAGGGCGTTATTCATTCTAATGTTTTTACCCCTGTCAACCAAGTTGGTGAGGTACAGGTTTACCTTGGTTAGTGCGGTTAATTCGCTACAAAGTTCGTCTGTACCGTTCAAAACCGCACTGTTCAAGGTCTTATTGTAATCCAATGTGTTTTTTCTTTCAGCTTATACTTAGTTACATTAATGTGTATAGCCGTACTACATCAAAACCCGCACTAATCAAAACCGCACTATCCAAAGTATTCCTGTATTATCCCATGTATGTCTTTCCGTCTGTCCACACGATATCTCCAAAAATTCTCAATAAATTTTGTGGAAGGATGGGCCATGGGCTAAGGAAGATAATGATTAAATTTTGGGGCGGATCCAGGAATGTTTTCGATTAAATTAATGTACGCTTAATGAAAATTCAGACTTTTTTTAGAAATCACTGCCCAACAAAACGTGAGCTTATTCATTGATCACCCGTTTTTCAAATGTTTTAATTGATCACCCCAACACGGCGGAGGTCTGCTCTCTCTGAGTGTTTTCTAGTTTTTTTCTCTATTCCTGTAGACTCATTGTGGGGCATAGGGCCGCAACAACACCACGTGTGATGCTGCTACGGTTTCAGTAGGTTTTACGGAGTTTAGTTGCTCGCCCCGTTCCCATAGGTTTTTCTGTCAGAGTAACCTTCTAGTGTTATGATATGCCGCCACCAAAAGGTTATTCCGGGGTCAAACACCTGTGCGGAAATGTAAGTGACCCGCTCACCTTAGGAAATAGGTATATGCGTAGGTGTCCAACAAACAGGATGTGGATGACACCTGCGTGGGCGTTCGAGAAACCTATAAAGCAGATCCGAACACAGAGAGCGGGGGCGGGCAGAAAACTCTCCGGCCGACAAAGATGTATGCTATGAAATAAAAATATGTCCAGATATTTTTACAAGCAAGTCTTCGAGTTTCCTTTCTATCCAAGTCCAGGACATTCACCCAACCATACAACACCGGTTGGACTGCCAATCAATATGAAAGGGCTCTAACTTCCCGGTTATTTACCCATGTGTGTTGGGTGTGTGGGAGAAGTGGATTCATGCCTTTCCCAAGGGCATTCGTGAGAAGTGAATGTAACCAGCTTCGTCCAAATTCGGTTCGCCATTTCCGTTTTCTGTTCCCATAACCATTGGGCTACCTCGCACCTTCCCATCCATTCTAATGTGCGCACAAGGCTAATATCCATCGGGCAAGTCCTCACGTGCTTCGGTATGTGCACCTGATATATACCAGAATGTTTGTAGTGATACTCGAAATGTCAGCAATTGTAAAGAGGTTACAATTCTTACAACGAACAACATACGACGATGCGTAGGAGAAAAGCAAGCATTAGTTGTAATACAGGCATCCCCCCCAACCTAGGGGCCAGCCAAATGGACCCCTCTGCCCCCCCACCCCGTACAATCGCCACTGACCGCGACCAATTCAACTATTTTGGAGCTAATTCTAGTTATTTCGGACTATTTCTAGATTAATATTTTGGTTTTCATCATCGAACAGTGTTATCGTTATAACGATAACGCTGTTCGTTAGAGCGCGGTTAGTGTTATAATGGATGATGAAACCCAAAATTTTAATCTAGAAATAGTCCAAAATAACTAGAATTAGCTCCAAAATAGTTGAATTGGTCGCGGTCAGTGGCGATTGTACGGAGCGGGCAGAGGGGTCCATTTGGCTGGCCCCTAGGTTGCCCCCGCCACCCCACTTTCATACGCTTTAATGTAGGGGTGTAGCTGATATTGATTGATTATCTTGATTATCTCAGATTTTCGAGGAAAAAAAACCCTAATATAATCATTTTGAACATGGCAGCTTTTAATGTAGTGTTTCGGCACAAGAGGGGAGACGACGACCTCCCTTCCTATTTGATGATCGCTAGGGAATGTATACAACGGCTGCATAATACCAGCCATGACTTATGGATGCGAAACATGGACATTAACCAAACAAGCTGAAACCCAACCCAGAATAGCACAGAGAGACATAGAAAGAGCAATGCTAGGGATAACTCTAAGAGAAAGAAAAATATCGACATGGATCAGAGAGAGGACTAGAGTGAAGGATATTATACAACTAATTAAGCAGCTGGGCTGTTAAGCTGGAGATGGGCTGGCCACCTAGCAAGAAGAGATGACAGTAGATGGGGGGAAAGACTAGCCGATTGGTGCCCATGAGACAGTAAACGAAGTAAGAAAAGACCAGACACAAGATGGAGGGACGAGATAGAAAGGCTTGCCGGTAAAACTTGGCAGAAGTTATCACAAGATAGGTCGTCATGGAAGGAGATGGGAAAGGCCTTTGTCCAGCAGTGGACTTATAACGGATGATGATGATGATGATGATGATGATGATGATGATGATGCGGGAAGTAGAACCTCCTCCCCCCATGTCTGGAGATGTTCATCCTCTAATTATAAAACTGACCAATCCCAAACTTCGGGTTTTGATATATCTCATGGCGCCAACAGCGGCAGGCTGACAGTGATTTAGGACCCTTATTTTTTTTTGTTGAACTCGAAAGAAATATACCATGTTAACTCCCTTTGTTTTTGTTTTGTGAATAACCTCCCTTGTCGTCTGACAGCTTGGGGTTGCGAAAGTGAATTAGCGCCCAATTAGATGGAAATTGTTTGACTTAGTAGTATTTTATTCAATTTAGTAAAGCATTCATATATGTTGTGTATATCAACGTGGTGAAGTATAAAAATGAAGATTTCTCGTCACATGCATTTCGGGTTTTGCCCCACCCCCCTAATCTCGGCCCCCAAGTGGCCCCTCAACTTTCTAAGAACTAGAAACGCCACTGGTCTCGGTTATAACGCGGTGTTGGCTCTCTTGGGCCCCAACACCCTCGTTGGGAGGCCTGTACTAACAATAAAGGTTTTATAAGAACATAAAATGGAGGTGGTGCGGGATGTGGGTGGCCTAACGATTAGCTTCCACGGGTTACTGTTAGTAATTATAAACGTACTAAACGAAGAGTGTGTTTACGTGAAGAGAACTTTTTGTTATCTTCTGTCTGTCTGTCTGTCCCATATTGACTAAGTATTTTTGCAATCAGGTATCAGGAGATTTTGTAAATGACCTGAAAAGAAGAAGATTTATTTAGTGGCGTCGCATGTTACCCACTAACGTTCAAGCGTCGTTCACAGTCAGTAGCCTGGGGGGGTTGGCAAGACACGCCCCTTTATCCGGCAAGGTTACACAAAAGGTGCGTTTTTTCCGGTGAATAGTCACAGATAGTATAAACTTTTGAATGGTGAATGTTTATGGGTTTCACAAGATTCAAGATAGACTTTTCAAGGAAAAATACCACTCAGTGCACCAAAATGTTCCCAAAACATATAGTCCGGGGGCCAGCAGGGTACAGTGCACCCCCCCCCATGATTCTACATTTAGGGTACCAAATATGTACTCAGATATGTCAACTGGGAGACGAGATATGAAATTCTGTTTTTTTGGTGTATGTTGGCAATCATTTTGTTTTATGCAAATGAGGTAGTTCTTCCCAACTTCTTTCCTGGGAACATCATTTTTCTGAAAGAGAACATCCTAAGGAACATTTTGATGGTGCAGTTATGTGGCTGTGCACCAATTTGCCTACCCAGAATCCCACATAATGTTCCTTCAAGTAGAAATGGGTCTGAGTTCTTATGAGTTAATTAGGTTTTACACCAGGATGTTCAGTAGATGTCACTTAGTACATTTCATGAGTTAAAATCAATGCTAACATATAATATTATATAAGAGACTGTGCAGATCAATTAAATTGTATGTGGCACTTAGTACACTCCGTGAGTTGAAATCAAGTATAAAATATAATATTATATAAGAGACTGTG
>VCCN01001933.1:1401410-1411784 GCA_006491835.1 Architeuthis dux
TTTTTAGTGCGCGGTGATTTTAAATCGGTCGGTAAGTTAGCGGTTGGGCAGACAGCAGCAACAGGTAGACAAGCTAGAAGCTTCCCTCTTCACCCACCAGGATGAAGGGAGGAGGGCGGGAGTAGAAGGAGGAAACCAGGCGCCTTGATATTTTAACTACTATCCTCAGCCTATTTGGTCACTCTGGTCGCAGCAACTAGGAACAGTATTTAACGACTCGTTAGAATTTCAACAGAATTCAATACCACGATTGATCCGCTAACCGGCTCTGCATCGAAGCTAACGACGGAAATAAAAGGAACACACATTTTTCTTTGAAATCAACGAATCTTGTCGTCTTTCTCTCCAGCCACGTGGAAGAGCCCTTTCTCCGGTATGGACACAATGTTTTATTTCCTTTCCACAGATTCATCTCTCCCGTAAATGTGCAGCCCTGGAACCAGACGTCTCATGTGGGAAGAACATGTGCAACCGGCATTATTCTACACGAGCACATAAAAATAGACAGGACACGAAACAAATAATTTTTATTTTGTATTTAAAATCAAAACACAATAGAACATTTTTTACCGTAAGTTCATAAATATCATCATCATCAGCCGTTATAAGTCCACTGCTAGACAAAGGCCTTTCCCATCTCCTTCCATGACGACCTATCTTGTGCTAACCTTTGCCAAGTCTTACCGGCAAACGTTTCTATCTCGTCCCTCCATCGTGTGTCTGGTCTTTTCCTAATTCGTTTACTGTCCCTTGGGCACCAATCGGTTAGTCTTTCCCCCATCGGTAATCTCTTCTTGCTAGGTGGCCAGCCCATCTCCATTTTTGCTGCTTAATTATTTCTATAATATCCTTCACTCTAGTCCTCTCTCTGATCCATGTTGACTTTTTCTATATCTTAGAATCATCCCTAGCATTGCTCTTTCCATGGATCTCTGAGTTGGTTTTCAGCTCGTTTGGTTAATTTTCATGTTTCGCATCCATAAGTCATGGCTCGTATTATGCAGCCGCTGTATACCTTACGCTTTAGGTACATTGGCAAGGTACTCTTCAGAATGTCTCTATTCATACCAAATGCTTTCCAACCTATCGTTATGCGTCGTTTTATTTCGCAGTCATAGTCTTTCTCTAGCTTTATTATCTGTCCTAGGTAGATGTATTCAACAACCTCTTCTAGAATTTTACCTTCTATCTTTATGACCTTTTTGGGTACTTTATCGTTGAACATTACTTTTGTCTTTGATCTATTCATCTTTAAGCCTACTGTTTTACTTTATCTATTTAGATCAGTTAACATGTTTTGTAATTCTTCGGATGCTTCCGACGTCATAGAAATGTCATCGGCAAATCTTAAGTTGCTTAAGTATTCTCCATCTATGTTTATTCCCATTCTCCCCCAATGGAAATATGGGTAGGGCAGCCAGGATGTTGAACATGGCCTAAACAGCCGTAACATGTACATCAGAAGGCATACACCAATACACAAGGCGGAACTACGTTCAGAAAAATGTTCATTTTAAAATTTCAATTTTTGAAAAAATTGTTGAAGTTTTAGAATTTTAAAATTTTAAGGTTTTTTTTAAATTTTGAAGTTTTAGAATTTTAAAATTTTAAGTTTTTTTAAAAATTTTGAAGTTTTAGAATTTTAATATTTTATAACGTCTAGAATATTGAAATTGGAAATATTTTTCATTTTCATAGTTTGTTGTTGGAAATATTGTTATTGTGTGTTATTTAATTATTTTACATATTAAACGTAAAATGAAAGCAAAAAGAATCAATATGAAAAATGTATGAAGCAACCACAACAACCTTACATACAATAGCAATAAAAAATAATGAGATTTGACTTTTATCGCAAAGAGGAACTTAAACAGTTTTTTTTAAAAATGTAGAAAAGGTGCCACTCTCGAATATTCTGTCTGGATGAGAGGGGGACGGGCTCCCGCTGCCCCCTCTAGCTATGCTACTAATTGAGTTAAACCACTGTCTGCTGAGAAAGAAAGACACAGAACGAGGATCATTCTTTTTGGCCCGGGGTGTATATAGACAGCCATTATCCATAGTAATATATTCTGTGCCCTTCCTAAACTGTACAATAGAAGAACCGAGGCATCACATCCCAGAGATAACGTGAAAAGAAAAGAAATAAGAAATGGATTGTGTTGAATCGACCATCAAATGACTTGAGGACTACACACAAAATATCAACTACAAAATATTAATATGTATACTAAAAATACAAACAGTACAGTTTACGACAAGTCGTGTGTTGATATCATTTTATAGAGTAGTTCTTCATTAACGCATTATTGTAATTTTCTAATTCTCTACTCTTGGAATTATTAACCCATAAACCCATAAACCCACTGGAAGTCTATAGAATCCGGAACAACATACACTGACGTTCATTGCTCAAAATGCCCTGATAAGAAAATACTGACTCTATCTGCAGTAAAACCAGAATACACAGCCATAAACTACAAATTTGATGAAACATTCTTCAAGAAACATTTTCCTACATATTGGTGTTAGAAAAATATTTCTTCTCAGCAAGAGTAGTAAACGCATGGAACAACCTAAGTGAAAAGACGGTCACACCCGAGAATATCAATATTTAAATAAAATAATCTTTGTTCTGATATCTGACATACCAAATGTAACTACCATTGTTCTTATTAGTTTAATCCCAGCCCAACTAAACTGAAGCTGGCTTAATGACGCAGTTAACTGCTGTCAAACAAAGAAGACTATTTCAAGTACATTCAAGTACACAAACAAAATGGACGAAACAGAGGATTTTTTTAGAAGAAAATTAACTTTCTATAATTTAGTGGTAGGGGTGTAATTATTTATGGGCGATACTGTATGTAAGACACGGCAGATGAGTAAATGTCGCCTGTGCGAAGACTGAGATGAAACTGTCAATCTTATAAACATTGTTCCCTCTAAGCTGTGCACATACGTTTTGCATCCAGCGCACAAAGGAAATTAATGTGGGCACAAATGATTTCAAAATCTGTAGATAGCTTACTGAGTTTTTATTGAAGAAATATTGAAAGAATATTGATTTACTATGACAAATTCAAAAGTCGCCTTTTGTTGAGTGATGATCACTAAAAGAAAGTCTGAATTAAATAAAAAAAACAAGCGTGAACGCTGCCGGGCACAAAATAGGGGACCAATTTAGCATAAACTAAGATTGTAATCACTACCCTTTTTGATTGGGTGGGTCAAAAAACGAAAATAACGTTTTTTTCTAGGCATAATAAATGGTAAATGTTTAAAATGTCATCCCTCTAGCTACACGATACATACATACATAGCCAGCCAGCCAGAGCAGCTTAAAAACTGAAGAAACCTATGTTGACAGTTTTGGTGACAGTTTTGGTTGAGGGTTTCTGACAAACAAGTGTTGGAAAACATGTTTAACCAAAGTCGGCTGCATGTGATTGAATCTACTTTTGCCAACGTGTAACAATGTCATTTATTCCTCGAAATTTAAAAAGAATCATTGTTCCCGGAGCCAATGGATTCTCGAAATGCTTACTGTCTCATGTTTAACGGTTTCGCTTCCTTCTTGGACGCCCATGATCTTTGAAAGAATCTCATCTTCTCCCCGAAACTTCTGGAACCAACGCTAAACGGTAGAAACAAGAACCAATTCTTGGCCAAATGTTTAGCTGATGTTTTAGGCAATTTAAGTAACGTTTTGTCCAAGTTTGAATTAAAGAAAAATCAAACGAAACTCTTTTTCGTCCATTTTGTTTGTGTACTTGAATGTACTTGAAATAGGCTTCTTTTTTTGACAGCAGTTAACTGCGTCATTAAGCCAGCTTCAGTTTAGTTCGTCTGGGATTAAACTAATAAGAACAATAGTAGTTAAATTTGGTATGGTCGATATCAGAATAAAGATTATTTTTTTAAGTATTGATATTCTCAAATAGATTAATACGTGAATATATATTTGAAATAGGCTTTTTCTTTTGATAGCAGTTAATTGCGTCATTAAGCCAGCTTCAGTGTATTTAGCCTGGGTTTAAACTAATAAGAAAAAGTAGTTAAGTTTGGTATAACCGGTTTGAGAATAAAGATTATTTTAAAAAATATGAATATTCACGGATGTGACTGTCTTTTCGCAAAAGAACAGATAGATCTAGCCGGAAAATGGCTAAGTTGGCAATCCTGACTCTCGTTGTTCATGGGAAATAACCGTTTGACCTCTGGGACCTCGTACCCAAAATCAGGTGATTTAAACAATTCTCGGACGTGACCGTCTTTTCACTTAGGCTGTTCCATGCGTTTGCTACTCTTGTCGAGAAGAAATCTTTTCTTACAACAGTGGAGGTCTGAATTTGTAGTTTATGGCTGTGTCCTCTGGCTTTACTGCATATAGATGAAGTCAGCATTTTCTTATCAGGGCATTTTGAGCAATGAACGTCAGTGTATGTTGTTCCGGATTCTATACACTTCCAGTGGGTTTAAGGATTAATAATTCCAAGCCGTAAAGAGTAGAGAATTAGAAAATTACAATAACTAGTTAATGATATTAACACCCGACTTGTCGTAAATTGTACTGTTTGTATTTTTTTAGAATAAATATTAATATTTTCTATAGTTTTGAGAAGGGTCACATTCAAATAGTTCTTCGGATGATTGAACTCCTTCTTGTTATTTGTGTTGTAAACACAACGTTTCGGCCGATCCATTCTTTGGCCTTCTTCAGGTGTACAATCCGAGTGTGATGGGTTAAATAGAAGTTATGTTTAAAGGTGATTAACCCTTATAGCACATGGCCCGGGTGCTTCTGTGTCTTTGTCTTGTTGGGTTTAGGTTTGTTAATAAGTGGAAGCCACATCGGGTTGCAATCCGCACTTGTCTGGCTAATGCATTTAGTCGACATTTTGATGTGAGCTGCCACTTCTCATCGTTCTCTGTCAATAATCTGAACTTCCTCCCAAAGAGTTTACTACACAAATAACAAGAAGGAGTTCAATTGTCCGAAGAACTAATTGAATATTAATGACACTTCTCAAAACTATAGAAAAGAACCATTTGAATATTAATGACCCTTCTCAAAACTATAGAAAAGAACCATTTGAATATTAATGACCCTTCTCAAAACTATAGAAAATATCTGGAAATAAGTAGATTTCAAATTATCACAGTCCTGGTCGCAAAACCAGAGTTTGAAGGGAATAGCTGACATCTTCTATACTTTGTAGACAGGATCAATTCGAAAATAACACTTATTACCCAGGAACAAAAAAAAAATGTTGCACAATACAATCGTGATGCAATGTTGCGGAGTGCTTGCGTCGGCTTAGCGAAAACTGGGCTGATTTGTTTCTTCCGTAAATTCGTTTTAAATCTTCTTATCTCATTAATTCGTAACAACAACAACAACGACAACAACGACAAAAACAACAACAACAACAACAACAACAACAACAGCGACAATAAACGTATCGACGGTCAGCAATAAAAATAATAATCATTTGTTTTTTTTATCTTGTTTTATTTTGGGATACAAAAACACACACACACACACAGAAAAAAGCAAAGAAGAAGACAAAACAAAAACAATAAACAATACAGTCACAAGCACAAGGTAACGAAAAACATGTCTACGTGCGAGGCCTTGGTTTACATCTGACAACCAAGGACGAACATCATCATCATCATCGTCGTCGTCGTCGTCGTCGTCGTCGTCATCATCACTAGTAAAGTGTAATATTTAAAAGGTGTAGCCAGGGCTGGTCCTAGGTACTGGCAACACGGGCAGTCGCCCAGGGCGCCAAGTACAGGGGGGACCTGTCATGCGTCTAAGGCGGTAGGTCTTTTAAAATTGAAATTGAAAAATGGAGAAATGAATAAATTAAATTTAAATCTTTGTGTCGACTGAGAAGGCCCCCTTAAAACGGGTCTGGTTAGACCAGTGGTTCCCAACGGGGGGGAGGGGGGTCTGAGTAGGTGGGAATAAGGCAATATTAGGTAAAAAGAAAAGTCCAGCCTAGAGATAGGCTTTTCTGCACTTCTATCTATCAAGTCGAAAGCTCGAAATAAGCTCCAAGTTGAGAATGATTTAAGATGTGCTCCTCACTAATAATAGACCCACAGATTGAAGAACTAGTAGCAAACAAACAAGAACAGAGATCACATTGATGTGTATATCAGTTGCGATAGCAGAATTCTTCTTTTGTTTGTAATAAATTGCTCCTAATGATGTTCGCTTACTTTCTTTGAGTAACAAATACACAGCAGCAGCTGTACAATTATAATATTAAACTAATTATACATGTCTAATTATACATAAAATAATAATTATTATTTGAAATTATTCTTTGTTGCAAATTAATAAATGGAAGGGGGATTACTAGTAATCTTATTGACAAAAGTGAGGTATGACTCGAAAAGGTTGGGAACCACTGGATTAGACATTCGATAGAAAACGCCATGTGACCAACGTCTTTTGGCAGCATGTCGTGTTGGGGGTGATCAATTAAAGAATTTGAAAAAGAGTGATCAATGAATAAGTTACTTCTCTCGCCTTTTGTTGGATCACTAAAAAGTCCGAATTTTCAAAAAAAGCAACCGGGAACAAACAGGGACCAATTCAGCATAAACTTACATTGTAAATTGAAGCTCCCATTAAAAACCTATTGGTGAGGTTAAAAAAACAAAAATATGTTTCTTCTAGACATGATAAGGTGTAAATGTTGAAAATTTCAGCCCTCTAGCTCCATTGGTGCGGCCTGTACGCGTGATACATACATAAATAGCCAACCAGACCAACTTGAAAACTGAAGAAAGCTTTGGTTGACAGTGTTTTGTTGACGGTTTCTAAAACGAAACGATACTGGGGTGTACAGAAAGATGGGGGTATTGGATTACAAGCTTACCCCGGGTGGGTGTGGCACTATCATTATCAGTATCTCCTTTCTCTAGTCTCTTGACTGGTGTGCACGAATAAATAGCGTTCCCCTTTTCTTTGTCCTGCCAGTCTCAATTCAGTCTACCCATTCATGAGATCCTATCTGGGAAGTGATTCTCATTGGAGGAAAACTCGTTCACCATAGCCGTCGTACTCGAGTTTGGCATGCCGGCGAAAATATTCGTTAGCAGTGAGGAAAAAGAAAAACAGTTTTGGAGTTCATGCCTCTCGCTCTCCCTCCCAGGATCGATCCCGTTCTGTCGGCGCCTGTACCTCGAAGCTATTGCACACCACTCAATCCACAATTGAAATAACAACGAGTAACACAACTAGAATAGCACAAGTAGAACGTTAGAAACGTGACTCTCTAATCCGGTGTTCTGTGGTCCGGCAACGTCAATAGTCCGGCACGTTTTGAATCTGCCGTCATTACTTTGTGGATCTGACAATAGAGGTTTGAACTCTAATTTAACAGTTTATAAACCGACCTTTTGGATCGAATATGTAAAAACCTCAACGCGGTTTCAAACCGAATCGAGGAACTCTGAATTCGACAGCGTTCGATGTTTATTTTAGCATAACATTAGGCATGTATTCATTCATTTTTTTTGGATCATATAAATTATTCTTGATAGCACCATTGCTGGACAAAGGCTTTTCCCATCTCCTTCCATGACGACCTATCTTGTGCTAACCGTGCCAAGTCTTACCGGCAAACTTTTCTATCTCGTCCCTCCATCTTGTGTCTGGTCTTTTCCTACTTCGTTTACTGTCCCATGGGCACCAGTCGGTTAGGCTTTTCACCCATCTATTGTCATCTCTTCTCGCTAGGTGGCCAGCACATCTCCATTTTTGTTGTTTAATTAGTTGTTTAATATCCTTCACTCTAGTCCTCTTTCTGATCCATGTTGATCTTTTTCTATTTCTTAGAGTTATCCCTAGCATTGCTCTTTCCATGGCTCTTATATAATTCTGAGTTGGTTTTCAGTTCGTTTGGTTAATTTCCATGTTTCGCATCCATAAGTCATGGCTGATATTATGCAGCCGTTGTATACTTTACGCTTTAGTCACATTGGCAAGGTGCTCTTCAGAGTGTCTCTATGCATACCAAATGCCTTCCAACCTATCGTTATGCGTCGTTTTATTTCGCAGTCATGGTCTTTCTCTAGCTTTATTACTTGTCCTAGGTAGATGTATACATCGACCTCTTCTAGAATCCCGCCTTCTATCTTTATGACTTTTTGGGGGACTTCTGTTCTGTTCATCTTTAAGCCTACTTTTTTACTTTTCTTATTTAGATCGGTTAGCATATTTTTTAATTTGTCAGATAGTGAGTGATAATTAACCCTCTCTTAGAAATTATAACTGACATGTGACTTCTTCCTGTGGGTGTGGGCGAAGGAGGAGATGTACCGTACCAAACCATAAACTCTGGATCAACTGGAAAAGCGCAGTTGACATGTTATGGCCAACATACTGCGGAAACGTTTACAGAAACTGGTGGACAACGCCGGTGCCTATGTTGAATTTTAACAGAGCAGGCAGATTCTACCATTGTATGGTCCAAAGTAAAGCTAGTTTGACTACAGTCGACCAATAAATAATAAAGTTCTTACCAATTTCCAATAGGGAGTTTCTTTTCACCCACCCTGTATATAATATATACATATAAAAGTCAAATATGCAAATGAGTGTGTTTATTTGGTTGTACAATTCCTGTCGTGTCCGCCATCTGACACATCCCAAAACTCGTAATGGACTGGTCCACATTAGATGCATTGTACAGCAGTGACGGGAAGTCGAAGGGGTTTGAAATGTGATCGCCTGTTGTCATGAAAGCAGATTTCCGAGGCAAGAGAACGCTGACTGTTAAGAAAGAAACAGTAATGTATCTCTTTAAAAGTTATTGAAAGAAATAAAGAAAGGGTATTTCTGTTAGTGAGTGAGTTAAAGAAATAATGATTTATTGAAGGAGTGAGAATATTAAGAGATGAGAATATTAAGATCATTTTGAAATCATTTACTGGCTGATTTGTCAAGTTCTGCAAAAGAAAAAAAATTTTTCTTCTATCGAGGTAAGATTTTAAAATTTACGAAAACAAATATATTGGTACTGTTTTTTTTACGTACAAATTATCACATTATATTCAAAATTCATCATTTTTCTGATTTTTTTGTGAGTTTATTTTTAAAAAACACATTTTTCTAATTTTTTGTTACATTTTAAGTTTTTAAAAAATTCTATGCGACCATATTTAAATACAAATATTTTAAATAATACATTTTTATTCGGTACAAATTCTTTCCTATATTTTAAGTTTTTTCGTACTTTTTCTTTAGTTGGTATTGTACCATAGCGAAGAGGTGCAGAAATGAAGATAGATAGATAGATAGACAGACAGACAGACAGACATATAGATAGATAGATAGATAGATAGATAGATAGATAGATAGATAGATAGATAGATAGATAGATAGATAGATAAACGAAAAGAAAAAATCGGAAGTACAAAATATACAGATTGAAACTAACTAAAACAATCGACTGTACAATTTTAATAAACAAGAGTGGTGCTTTGGATAACATCAAAGGGTGACTCAGGAGGAAGGGAATTACGAGAAAAAACATCGACTAAGAACATAAATCTGTGAACGAATTTAACCCTTAGAAACCATAAACAAAGACAGTATTATCTTCTAAACTGAACATTACATATTTTTTCGTAGTTCTATACTCATCTTTGGACGGCAACATATTCATATTTTTGGCAACAGAGTTTCAATGCTGTAGAGTTTGGTCATAAATAATACCTGATAATATCCGTTTTGATTGTGTAATGTTCCATTGGAAATAATAACATCCTGCTATGCTTGGTTTAAAAGACAATTAACTTTCTATTAAAACTGGTAGGGGTGTAATTATTTATGGGCGATACTGTACATAGCCAGCCAGCCAGACCAACTTAAAAACTGAAGAAACCTATGTTGACAGTTTAGGTGACAGTTTTGGTTGATGGTTTCCAAGAAGGAAACAGAAGTCCTCATTACAGTTGATGATCGGCAAATGAAATAAAACATAGGCGCAGATTTGGCACTACAGGACTAGCAGAAACAGAATCCAACTTGACCCATGGCAAAGGGACCAACTTGACCCAAGACAGACATCTTTATTTTGCGGGTGACAGTTACCACTCTAAGCGGATAGAGCAAATGCGTAACTCACCAACGATACCTTTGATATACTGGGTTTTGCTCACAGCTGTGTATGTCTGGCTGATCCCATTCACTAGCTCGGAAACCGGATCTGAACAAATCTTCAACGAGTTTACTTTTAATGATCAAAATCAGTTTTTTAGAATTCACCTCGACAGTCTGCAACTCGTGCGCGCCAGATTCCGGTGCAAGAAGGCAGGCAATCATGTGATTTAGCCATGTGACCAAAA
>VCCN01001933.1:1459132-1469576 GCA_006491835.1 Architeuthis dux
GGAGTTTACCCTTTTCCTTATATGTTATTATTTTTTAGTTTTACTTCGATGCACAGATTGCACATCAAGTTTAAACTATTGCATGTTTTTGCCGCTTTTAAAATTCCCTATTTTATTATAGGGTTTTTCCTGACTCCTTTAACTTCCAATATTTTTGAATTCCTTATGCCTGAAAACCTTCCAACATTTAGTGAGATTTGTTATTATATAATGATAAAAGAAATGCAACACGTGAACGACTATTCATAAAGGTTTTGGAGTCCCAATCCTGGAAACGCCCAAAGTACAATTGAATGGATGACCCCTTTATTTGCAGAATTGTGTAGATCAGATCAACAGGTATTCAATGAATTACAATAAAAGTAGGCGTCAACTATATGCGTTTTCTTCTTCGTTTTGTGACCCACGTACAGGTTTAGGTTTTATAAATAGAGGACTATCAGGAGAGAATTCATTCCAAATTGTCAGCTTCAGGGGCCCGAGTCAGTCATTTTGAAGATTTCTCCGCGTCAATCCGTAAAAAACAAGTCTTCATCATGAAATATCACTTCAACTTGTTCCTGAGCCTTATTCTTGTACCTCTTCTTTGTGAAGGTAAGTTTTACACAACGAATACTTCAGCCATTTGTTTTTATTTGTTTCTAGAATGATATAGTCTACATTTATCTAAACTCTCTCTCTCTCTCTCTCTCTCTCTCTCTCTCTCTCGCCTTTATCAACGTTGTCTTAACGTCGACAATTATAGCTTCATCTAGAGCAGGCCTTCCCAAAGTGGAGGTCGCAACACATTTCTTTTTAAAAAACGGGGTCGCGATTCAAAAGGTTTGGGAAGGCCTGATCTAGAGCCACGCATGCAGGAGCTCCTGGGTTCGATTCCCGGTATGAGCGGTGAGTGTGTAAAACACATCGTTAGAACAAATGTCACTGTGCACTCGCCAGTTAATTGAGTACACTCTACGCTGTGTGATTAGGGTGGAGGTATCCCTTCGGTGAATGTCTATCATGCCAAGGGTGTGGTCATAAAAACTTGTAGGAATAAAGTCCCCATCTCGACCAGATACTTACCTACCTTACATGGATTTTAGTTTTAGGCAAATGCTTATAGATAAGCGGCCTTTTTGTCTTATAATAAAATATAACTTGAAATTTCAAAATATACTCATAAAACTAGGATAATAAATGAAATTGAAAAAGTATTTTTTTCAAAGTCCATCGCGTGTCACCTATAAACCTGAGGCGCGTGTAATCCGTGGCGTAGCTAGAGGAGGGGGCAAGGGGGAGCGGTTGTCCCCACTGGGCACATTCTTCAAGAGTGGCGCCTTTTCAACATTTTTTTAAGTGGATTATAATAAAGTAATATAATAAGAGATAATATATCATCGTCAGCAACAGCAGCCATTATAAGTCCACTGCTGGACAAAGGCCTTTCCCATCCCCTTCCATGAACATCCTTTTTCTGAAAGAGAACATCCTAAGGAACATTTTGTTACCCTAAAAGTAGAATCATAGGGGGGTGCACGCTAGGCCCTGCTGGCCCAGGACTAATTAATTTAATCTATGAAAGGTGGCAACGCTGTTTAATGTCTGATTTTGAAATGTATTCTTAAAATGATTTTGAAATGTATTCTTAAAATGAATTTCGATTGCAGTTGGAGAATAGCGTTCTGTTGACCACAAACGAATTTTTATCATTTCTTGTTTTTGTTTTTATTACTTTTTCTTTTTTTATATATCATTCTTAAAATTCGGCATTTTATTACGTCATTAGAACTTGAATGGAATTCTATTTTACTACGTCAGTTGCGTCCCTTAGCGTGACAGAAGACCTCTGCACATTTCTAATTATTATATGTGTGGAGGAGTCGTATATTTCTACTTGCATCATTTAAGAAGTGTCTATTTTACTTAATATATATATATTGATGAATAAAGCGAAAAAGAATTGCAGTGGATATTTGAATCGAATTTTTAGTTATAGAACGATAATAATTTAAATTATATTATCTACAACGTGCCCATATAAACGTATGGTGAAGTGAGTGACGCCACTTCGGGTGACAGATCGCAAACCTCTAAGAACTAGCCGAGACAGAGAAACTCGTGATATCTGAAGCACGGGCAGGGCCGGCTGATGCCGTAGCCAGCGTAAGGGCACTACTTTATTACTTTACATACCTATATAACAAGAATGGAATCCCTGCTGCCGGTCAATCGCTAACAAGAGAGTCTGGCACACTATAGGCTAGTGTCATGAGTTCGATCCTCACCACTGTAGACTTGCACCAGACTACAGACATTTTTAGTAAATAGGCACAGATTTCTGTTGCCCCCGCCCCGTGCCTCAGCTACGCCCCCTGTGTAAATTCCGTATTGAAAAAGTTTCATGTTTGCAGTGGCTTCAAACGAATCAGTGTTTTATAGCTAAAAATGTTTGAACACTACGTATTTCCACTGGTCTATTAACCCATAAGAACTCAGTATTAAAAACTTAATATTGTGTTACGTGTGTAACCACTTGTTTTCAATACGTAAGTAGAGTATCGCCCATAAATGAGTGCACCCCTACCACTATGTTACGTTGCTGACGCATGAAACAGGAACAGGGACATCGTCACCGGCCTCCACACTCCATTGGGAGTTGTCTCTTAAGAGAGGGGATAATATCTGTTTTGATTGCTTTACGCTTGACCTTTTTTACCATACATCTATATTGAGTATTGAGAAGCAAAACATAATAAAAACATGCGTCGTATGCATTGTTTTTACATGAAGCGATATGAAAAATGTATGAAGCAGTAACAGTATCGCCCATAAATAAGTACACCCCTGCCACTATGTTTAAAGTGTATGCATGTACAGTATCTCCCTTCAATAAATACACACCTACCACTATGTTATAGAAAGTTAATTTTCTTCTAAACCAAACAGAGCAGGATTTTATTATTTCTATTGGAAGATTACACAATCAAAACAGATATTATCAGATATTATTTGTGACCAAACTCTACAGCATTGAAACTCTGTTGCCAAAAATATGAATATGTTGCCGTCCAAAGATGAGTACACTACTACGAAAAAATATTTTTGGCAACATCGTTTCAATGCTGGAGGCTTTGACCATAAATAATACCCGATAATATCTGTTTTGATTGTGTAATGTTCCACTAGAAATAATAAAATCCTGCTATGTCTGCTTTAGAAAACAATTAACTTTCTATTAAAAAGTGATAGGGGTGTACTTATGTTGTATAGTGATCTTGGTCCGCGGGAGGAAAATCCTGAACTTGGAGAAAAAGGAAGACTCGAAACTTGTTTATAAAAATGTGAGAATATATTTTTATTTCATAAGATACATTGTGTCGTGGTGGAGAATGAAGAGTGGGAGAGAGACAATGAGAGCCGACAGACTGTTCCCAACAGGGGAACTGGCGTTTTGTCTTCCCCCGGCCTAGACGCTCTGTCTCTCTGATGGCGTCTGTGTCTCTCTGGCTTTTTTATGGGGTTCGAATGCCCACGCTGATTTTCCAGCCCACCATCTGCAGTCAATATCCTGTGTATGACCTTTGAACCCCCGGCATGTCTGTTTCCGGTCATGGACACCTTGCAGTCAATATCCTGTTTATAACTTTGTTGTCGTCGATATTCTGTCCACAACTCTCAACACCTGTGGGGGTAAAATCTGTGACCTCCTCCCAAATATCCAACACTTATTTTATGGGCGATACTGTAGGTATTTTTTCAAATTTTCCTGTACACTAATTTTGTATTTTCAGGTATCAATGTACAATTGTCAATGCCTTCATACGTGGCTATGAACTCGAAGGAAATGAGAGTAAGATGTGATTTTACAGCCCAGCAATTAACAAAGATGGCATTGCTCCACGGGGACACTATGACTGTAGCATATTACATACTTCTAGAAAGAAGTTATCGGATATCCTCCAATAGTAATATCACTCTAGAAGTCAGCCCTGGAACAACAGTGAGAGGTGGTTCTATGACATTTGTCATTTCCCCGATAACATGTAGAGACTTTACATGGTACGTGTGTAGAGGATATGGAGCTTATGGGGAAGTGGATTCTGTAAACAACACATTGCAAGGTAAGAATTAAAGGTTGAAAATGATTACATGTATAACAAACATTTGTTTTAAGGAATGTTAATGTACGATTTAATTTGGTCACTGGGAATCTATTGAAAGTGCCAATATCAATATCATTATCACAATAATTAAAGTGTGTAACCGCTACCCTCTAATAAAATGACGTCACGTTTGTAAGGTACTTTAATAATAGAGTGGGCAAAAAGAAAGATGTGCCCGAGTAGGTAGGCTGGATAGGTACTTTAATGAAGAGGTGGGCAAAAGAAAGAAAGCTGTTACTGCTTGCAAAACGAAGACGAAAAGAAGGAGGAAGGAAAGTGTGGCATCAGAGTTGCCAAATTAACCCTTTGTCGGCTAGATCTGGCCTATTTTCTTTTTCCAATTTAGTTAATAAAAATCTACGATAGCCGATTTAATCTGATAAGTGTAAAAAAAAAGTAAATGTAAAAATGTTATTAATAATTCTTTTGGAGTCTTAGTTTATAGTTATTTTCTTTGATAAGTGGGCTTTGAATGAGTATACATAACATTTTTAGCTTTTAGCTGAAAATTGAAATGTTTAGCCGATTTTAGCCGTTTTTGAAGACAGTTTTAGCTATTAATTGAAAATATATTCTGGCAAAAGGCGGGTACCAAATTACACAAGTTAAATCTTGTTTATTTGACAAATGTTGCATAAAACAAAGCTTTTTTTAATCACAATAATTAAAGTGTATAACCGCTACACTCTAATAAAATGATGACATGTTTATAGGGTACTTTAATAAGAGAGGGGGCAAAAAGAAAGATGTGCCTGACCGGCAGACTAGCAGGCTGGATAGGTACTTTGATGAAGGAGTGGGTAAAAGAAAGAAAGCTGCCACCGCTGGCAAAGCGAAGACGAAAAAAAGTAGGAAGGAATGTATGGCATCAGTGTTGCAAAATTAGCCATTTTCTGGCTAGATCTGGCTGATTTTTCCCAATTTAGGCAATAACAATCTATGACAGTCGATTAAATATGATAAGTGTAATATAGTAAGTAAATGTACAATTCTTATTAATAATTTGTTTTGGAGTCTTAATATATAGGTATTTTCTTTGATAAGTGGTCTTTGAATGAGTATACATGACATTTTTAGCATTTAGCTGAAAATTGAAAAGTTGAGCTGATTTAAGCCATTTTTGAAGACAGTTTTAGCTATTAATTGAAAATATATTCTGGCAGAAGTTGGATACAAAATTACACAAGTTAAATCTTGTTTATTTGACAAACGTTGTATAAAAGAAAGCTTTTTTATTTTCACAATAATTAAAATGTGTAACCGTTAACCTCTAATAAAATGATGTCATGTGTATAAGGTACTCGAACAAGAGAGGGTCAAAAGAAAGAAGTGCCTACGCAAAGCAAAGACGAAGGGAAAGATGAAGGAAAGTGTGGGATCAGAGTTGGCAAATTAGCCATTTTGGGAATATATATTTCTGATTTGTTCCCAATTTAATCAATAAAAATCTACGATAGCCGATTAAATCTGATTTGAAAAGTTTACTAAAAGTAAATGTACAATTTTTATGAATAATTTGTTTTGGAGTCTCAGTTTATAGTTATTCTCTTTGATAAGTTAACTGGAAATGGGAAAATTTAGCCGATTTTAGCCATTTCTAAAGACAATTTTAGCTATAAATAACAAACCATACTTGGCAACACTGGGTGGGATAGAGAGGAAATGTTTTTATTCTTTAGTCTGGTTAGTCTCTCAATAGAAACCGTCATGTGAGCAACGTCTTATGGCAGCATGCTGTGTTGGGGGTGATCAATTAAAAAAATTGGGAAAAGGGGGTGATCAATGAATAAGTTACTTCCCTCGTCTTTTCTAGGATTAGTATCCACTAAAAAATTAAATTTAAAAAAAAACAAGTGGACATAAACTAAAGGTTCAATTTAGCATAGACTTACATTGCAAATTGAAAAAAGGTGCGCCATGACTGATCTAGATAAATGAAAGCTTGCATGGTGATAACAGCAAAGAAAATAGTGTGCAGGAAATGTAATTCTTTTGACTGTACCAGATTTTATTGTTGGCCCATTAAAATAATTGCTTTCATGGTTTTTATTTTCAGTTTTTCCAGAAGTTGATAGTATAGAGCTAACATCAATATCTGACCGTGGTGCCATTCAAATAGTCACCTTCATGTGCAGAGGGACCATTAATAAAGAAGGCCCCTTTTCTGTGAAATGGTATCGAAATGCTATCACGCCTTACAACCAACTTGCAGCGGAACATGCTAACATAACCGACCAAAGCCAATGCAGTCGTAACATTGAAAGTTCTGTTTCTTTCTACGTACGTACGACCGATGGACCAGCCCTTATTCTCTGGTGCCAAATAGAAAGTGGACCAACCGTTAAAGAAAGGACGCTCTTTACACTCCAAGGTAAAGTAGCAGTTTTGTTTTCATGAAGCCTGTTATTGAATTGAATTTAAAGAGTTCGTATACTACTTAGTAAAGTGTTAAAGAGTTCTTCGTTGGTTGAAGATGTTAAGGAAGAGTGTGTGTGTGTGTGTGTGTGTGTGTGTGTGTGTGTGAATGCGTACGTACATAATCAGAGGTGAGAGGCGCGTCTCTGTGGAACAGATCATAGATTATATTGTAGGGGACACATGCGTATTTTTGCACTTACACTCTCCGGTCAACAAGTGGAAACTACTTGAGACCCAGATTTTTATTCCGAGAACCAAGTTAATCTTTCCGAGTACAACTTCCAGATAACCAACTTTTCGGAACATTAAAATTACGGTACTTGACTCGAACTTGATACCCTTTGTAGACAATAAGTCTAGCAAAACGATGTATATTGACACTTTACATTTCATCTTGGAAACTTGATGATACCCAGTTCAACACACCACAATTTCGACCAGCCACACATCCACCACACACCTCTAACTATAAAAAGACCAGCTAATCTTCATCTTTGTTCAGTCAGTTTTTGTTGCCTTAGCAAAACTATGATCTGTTCCACAGAAACGCGCCTCTCACCTCTGATTATGTACGTACACATTCATACACACACACACACACACACACACACACTTCCTTAACATCTTCAATCAACGAAGAACTCTTTAACACTTTACTAAGTAGTATACGAACTCTTTAAATGCATTATTTCGTCTTGTTCACAATAGCTGAGCAATACCCTTATTGTTATTCTTCTGTAATAAATATACTTCTTATTATCGTTGACAAGTATTTGTATTCTTTACTATCAATGCATTGCTACCATGTGCAACGTGCATCTTGCAACATACATGTATTTCATCCCTTTTACTACTGCAGGAACAAATAGAGAAAGAAAGATCCTTTCTTACGCATACCGTTAATATTTACCATTTCTGTCTCATCAGCACCCTAGCTTATTATCGACAGTACTGACCCTTAAAGGCTACTAGCCACTATTACTACCGCTGCTACTATCAGCTTAAAGTTAGATATTACTACGCATTTATCTTTGTTTGTGTTTATACCGTTTACTTTTTATAATGGAGTCAGATATATTTAATAATGGAGTTAGATTTTAAGATTTAATATTGGTTTAAACCACATCTTAATTAACTTCCTTTCACAAGTGGACGGTAATTTTTAACCTGATTCATAACTTTTTTCAAATCAGTATACCATATTTCACCATGGATAATCCGTACCCCCACCCCCTCCGATTGAGCTTCAATTTATAATAACAAATGCGTTATCCGGTGTATACTATTATGTATAACAATTTTGTTACCATAGATTATACGCACTTGAGTTTTTAGCTGAAAGACGACTGTATAACTGCGGATTATACAATAATACTAATAAATGCATTTATAGAAAGCGCCCCTCTTTCTCGGGAATCTCAATACTTAAGACCCCACTGGACAAAAGCGCTTGAAAACATGTGCAATCAATTGCAGTAAAAAATAAAGAAGGCCTATTAAAGAAGAGTAAGAAGAAAGTGCAACTTGTCAATGAAGTTTTTTTTACAAAACACGGGGCAGGAACAAAAGTTACGAAGTGTATTTATTTACTGAGTTCATATAATTATGAAAGTCTCGAAAGAAGAAAGTTTTTATTTTTATTTAAAGCCTGCTAATGTATGTATAGGCATATCTGCGGACTTTGACACCCTATTTTAAAACGTAAATTAAAATTTTAAAAATGTTGTTCGTAAGTTCAAATATTTGTCCGGAAAAAAAGAAAAAAAACAAATTTCGATGCAAATATGCCTATATGCTCTTAAAAGTCAAATTAAATTTTAAAATAAGGATTTTTAAATTAGCCGCCATTTTGTTGACCTTTTTGAAAATTAAAAAATTTCCAAACTCTGTAATTTAAAAAAATATTAAAAATCAAGAATTCTTCGTATGGGTTAGTTTAAATTATAAAAATTTAGTTTCATCATTAAGGAACAAAAATTGACAGAATAATTACAATTTTCTTCGCAAAAACAACATTAAATACCTTTTTTTTCGCGTAGGTGGGGGTCAAATATTTGTCAACAGGGTCAAATCTGGGTGATTTACAGTAGAATCTGTCAACATAAAAAGCACCAGGTGCCGTGTACGGAAGGCAATACCTACGTTTCATGAACACAGGTTATACGGTCGTCTTCTCTTCTCCAGGAATAAAGGCCTGTATGGCTATCCGTAGAAAAATATCACTGAATGAAATCAGAGTCAAAAACAACAAAAGAATTAATTAAAAAAATATCAAGGCTGTTTCGGCTTTGATTTTTTTACATATGATTACTCCACCTTCTGGTAAATCATATCAAAAAAGAATTTGAGTGATGGCAACAGAAACAGAGTATAAATTTGAATTTTTAAAAATGTTCGATTTAAAGAAAAAAATGCTAAGTTTATTTCTCTTTTTACGGAAAATAGTTATAAATTATATTTTACCAAATGAGTGAAAAATATTGCCAATTAGAGCAATATATTTTTTTTCCAGTTTTTTACATTCCTAATTAAGACATTTTTTTACGGAAAACACCAATAGCTTTTTCAAAAAGGGCAGCAGAATTTATATTTTCAGGGTCTTGACTTTCACGATGTGAAATAATCGGTGTGATCGTAACATAATAAATAAAACAAATCATCAAATGTTTTAATCACAATGGAAAAAAAATTTTCCCCGAAATTTTAAATAGAAACTTATTTAAAATAAATTTCATCCTTTATTAGATAAGTGTTGAAAATGTTATTAAAAACCAAGTAGTTGATTTGTTGTAATATTTTGAAATCTCGGTGTTTTTTGTGCGTCAAAAAGTGACTGCTGGGGGGATTTATTTGCAATCTGCGCGAGTTTACGCTATTTATATTTTAAAATATCTCCGGTTCTATAAGGTGTACACAAATAATTTTTATCTCATATATTTCGCCAATCTTTCAACTTACTAATGACACTAACATTTTACGACGATAAAATTAAGTTTTATATGAATTTGCCGTTTATTTTATTAAGGCGGCAATTTCCCGTAAAGTAGGTCAAAATCCGCAAAGATGGCTACTTGGTGAACTACGGTATATCTTTAATCTAATGTATACACATCAGAAAAAACTAAGCGTTTGATTTATTTCCTCTTGGCTGTTTCAGTTTTGAAGTTGAAGCCCAACTGGATGACCTAAATAACTCTATTTTTAACAGTTTCTCATTTTGTTAAGACCTGATGCTTTCCCTTTTAAGATTGGTAGCATTTACCTGTTACTAATCTCTACCTTAATGTTATAAATTCGATGCCGACGGAAGAGACTTTCAAGTGGGGCGGCTGTGGTTATAAAAAAAGGGGCACATACTTGACCTATTTTCAGTAGGAATTAAGAGGCATTTTTTCTATAGAAAGCAAAATACATTTAAAAAAATGGTTGGCTATATATATATATATAGTCTATGAAGCTTTAATAACTTCCACTATTAACAATGTTATTAAGAAATATAAATTTAACTTACTTCTCGGAGCATCGATGTAACCAAGTGTTCGTTGTTGTAGTCAGTGACTTCAGCCTCGCTCATTTCCCTATCCATTTCCCCCATTACCTCTTTTTTAAATTCTTATGTTCAGTTTCCCGGTTTCTCTAACGACACAGATCTTCCCTAGAAAGAAATATATATATATATATGGAAGACCCTCAGAATTTTTCCGAAAACTTTTATTTACACTGTTTTCCGATCTTCTTCCGCGTTTTAAATCTATTCGTCTCAACACATGATAACCTTCAAGTCACTCAGAATTTTTCCGAACATTTTTATTTATTTATCTTAATTTCAGAAGCTGATAACCCTGAAATGCAATTTTAGCCAATCTTGGATACATAATTTT
>VCCN01001939.1:39231-51388 GCA_006491835.1 Architeuthis dux
GGAGAAGAATCTAATATGAAAGTTATTTTCTAACATTATATAGAAACAGTTATTTGTTTTCAAAGATTTGTGTTTACATTTGAAAAAAAAGAACAAACCCGTAAAGATCAAACAAGTAGTATATTAGTTATATTAGAAGTCTATTAATTTGTATCTGTTAAATACAATTGATCTGGTAAGGGGTTAAAAGCTAGACTTGAATTTTTCAACTGAGATAAATACTCAAAATCTTTATCAAAGAAACCAAAATTAATTTAAAACTGTTTCATATTTTGGTTTGTCTGAATATAAATAATCCAAATTGGGATTTTAATCTTAAAATATATATTACGAGGTCTGTCCGAAAAATATCCAGCCATTTTGAATATCTCCAGAACCGCTTGCTCGGCCTTAATGTCATTTAGCAACCAATCAAAGGAGACCTTACGGTGCATGTGTGAACAGACACTCCCCAATAGGCAGTGAGACACTAATGAGTGTTCTTTGTATTGTGTGAACATCACATTCACAACGACCAAGCCTACCCATTCTTTGTGTGCTCGTGCAAACTTTTCATTGTTTATATTATATTTTAAGTATATTCACCTTGTACGGGAAAATCCAGATCAGGTCACCTCTGGTCCAAAGTTTGCCAAATAAATGGGTTGGTATCAATATGCGAACACTAAAACTGTCGGTCATGGATTTTGTATCTTTGTGGACTGTCAAACAAGCTGATTCAAAATCCACTCAGCCATACTAGTTTCATTTCCAAACTTATTGACTTCATTCATCTCTTATAAAATCCACTTTTCAAATAGTTGCAAAGTCCTCTTTCAGGATCGCCACCAGCTCCCTCTGTTGTATGCTTTGTATAACCTCTTTTAGGATGTTCTGCCGACATGGGTCGTCTCATCGTGTGTTGCTCACTTGCGGAAGGGGAAACCGTGAATTTGGATAGAAAGGAATGATGACTCAAACAACTGGTTGTAAAAATATGAGACATTTTTATTTCAAAGCATTCATCTTTGTCGGTCGGAGAATGAAGAGTGGGAGAGAGATAAGGAGAACCCAACAGGGACAGCGGTCTCGTGCCTTCCAGCCTGGCTTAGGCGTTCTGCTTCTCTGCTGAGTCCTTTGAGTTTTCTGTCTGAGTCTGCTCTGCTGAGTTCCTTTTATCAGGTTTGAACGCCCACGTTGTGTCATTTCCGGTCCCTACATCCTGTCTTTTTGGACACCTATGCATATGCTAAGGTGACTGGGTCACCTCCATTTCGATTCGTGGCAGCATATCATAACACCTCATTACAATCTTTTTAATCTCCTCCATGGTCTGAAATCTCCTGGCCTTTCTCTCTCAACATTCATATGCTCATAAAATTTACAATGCTCTCTGTTTACAAACATTTATTGGTTTATATTAAACAAGCTGAAACCCGCACTATCAGGCAATTTTCAGTTATGTAATATATGTTTACATGCATATTGAACGGAAAACAGTGTTGCCAACTCAAAAATTACTTACTACTATTTTGACTACCGAAAAGGGCTAAAATTGCTAAATTTAAAAAAATGGTCAGAAATAGCAAAATAATTGCCAAAATGTTTAAGCAGAAACTTGTTAATTTAGCGCACTGCTAAAACAAGAAATGTGCTGAATCTAGCAAAATTGGCAATACTGAAAGTAAAGGTTCAGTTTAGCATTATAGATACATTGTAAACAGAACCTACCTCCAAAATCATTAAAACAAATTTTCTCAAAACTTTTTACTTAAAACATTCTCCTAGGTCCACTGAGTATGCATGCCCAATTTGGTTGAGTTGTGCCAATGTTTAAGAGGGGGGGGGGGACACAAACAGCATCCACTTCCATATTGTCCTGCTCCCTGTATCCCATGATGCCTCATTTATAGAATATACGGTCTGTCCGGAAAGTATCCAGCCTTTTGATATGAATGAAAAATAGCCTACCTAGGGCAATGGTGCTTTGGTCCTCTTCAAAGTACTCCCCTTGAGACCTCACACATTTATGCTAGCATCCTTTCCACTTTTCAAAACAGTTGCAAAGTCCTCTTTCAGGATTGCCACCAGCTCCCTCATAATCTCATCCAGGGTCTGAAAGGCCAGAAGTTGCAGGGAGACACATTTAGACTCTAGAGCAGTGTTTCCCAAACTGTGAGCTGTGGTGCAATGGCGTGCCCGAGATGAAATTAGGTGCGCCGCGAGAGAACAAGATTATATTTCAAAATGTGAAAAATACAAACTGAAATTCGTAATAAAGTCCATATAAAACTGTCAACTACAACTGGAGAAGATGCTTGGTTCCACTTACAGTGTTGTTCGGTTGGATAACAAGTACATGAAGACAAGGGTTTGTCTTTCTCAAATACGTCCCAACATTGAAAACATTGCCAAAACCTATCAAGCGCATGTTTCTATATACTTGAGTACGGTTTTATTTTGACAGTAGTTAATTGCATCATTAAGCCAGCTTCAGTGTAGTTGGGCTGGGTTTAAACTAATAAGAAAAATAGTTAAATTTGGTATGTCCGATATCAGAATAAAGATTATTTTTTAAAATATTGATATTTTCAGATGTTCTAACACCAGTGGAGGTCTGAATTTGTAGTTTATGGCTGTGTCCTCTGGTTTTACTGCACATAGATGAAGTCAGAATTTTCTTATCGGGGCATTTTGAGCAATGAACACGTCAGTATCCATTCTATGCGTGTCAGTATCCATCCATTCTATGTATGTTGTTCCGGATTCTGTAGACCTCTAGTAGGTCAGCACGTTTTCTTCTGTATTCAAGGGTCTCTAGATTAAGTTGTTTTAATCTTTCAGTGTAATATATATCTCCCAGCCTCGGAATGGTGTTAGTGACTTTCCTCTGAACTCTTTCTATGGCATCTGAGTTGTACTTCAGGTTAAGAGACCATATGCAGGAAGCAAACTCCAGATGGGAGACGTACAAGAGACTTGTACAGCAGTAGGAAGCTCTCCTCGTCACTGAATATAAATGAGTTTCTCATTGATAACATTGCTCCATTTAATGAATAAAGTACATAAAATTTTTCTGTATTTTTAATTATCTATATTTCTACTTTATGCTATGCTAATATGTATAAATATCTCTTTTGAATGAAAGTACACCAAGATATTTTTACATGTTCTAAAGTGCGCCGTGAGTAAGAAAAGTTTGGGAACCACTGCTCTAGAGTGTTACAATGTTTTGCCAGTGAAATATGCACGAGACATTAAGAATGGGTAGGCTTGGTCGTTGTGAATGTGTAATTACGTAATACACAAGATCACTCAATAGTGTCTCACTGGGGAGTGGCTGTTTACACGTGTACACTAAGGCTCCCTCAATTAGTGACACCAATGCCGCGCAACTGGTTCTCAAGATATTCAAAATGGCTGGATACTTTCCAAACAGACCTCGTAAATATATTCTAAGATTAAAATTTTTTTATTCAAATCCCAATTTGGATTATTTATATTCAGACAAACCAAAATATGAAACAGTTTTAAATTAATTTTTATTAAATTTGACTAGTTTTTACTTTCATCCTATTTTTAGTTGTTTTTATACAACTTATTAATTCGGGCCACCTAGTAGTCTTTTTATAAATCAATCTTTATTATTATTGGATGGAGTATTGTAACACACCACTTTTTATTAAATTTTACTAGTTTTTACCTTCATCCTAATTTTAGTTGTTTTTATACAACTTATTAATTCAGCCCACTGTTTCTATGGCAACGAATAACAGTGCGATCGGAAATAAAGAGTAAGCCTTAGGTGAGAACCGAACTCACACCCTCATTGCCAGAGGGAAACTTGTTTATGCCTAGTTTTACCAATCGGCCACAAAGACTTCATGGATTAGCAGAAGCTGATTTACACTCATAAACTCACTCTTTACTACTGACTCTCTGCATCATATTTTATGTTGTTTTACATACAAGACCTAGTAGTCTTTTTTTTAATAAATCAATCTTTATTATTATTATTGGATGAAGTATTGTAACATTTTTATTAAATCTGACTAGTTTTTACCTTCATCCTAATTTTAGTTGTTTTTATAAAAGACTAATAGGTCTCATATGTAAAAGTTTTAAATTAGTTTTGGTTTCTTTGATAAAAATATTGAGTATTTTCATCCCAGTTGAAAAATCTAAGCCAGATTACCAGATCAATTCTATTTAACAGATACAAATCAATATACTTCCAAAGTAGGGTCTGTTTGATCTTTACGGGTTTGTTTTTTTTTTTTTGTTTTTTTTTTCAAATGTAAACACAAATTTAAAAAAACAAATAACTGTTCCTACAAAATGGAAGAAAATAACTTTCATATCACATTTTTCTCCAATTTTTCTTTGTAATGATATTTTATTGATTGATTGATTATTTTGTCTGACGGCACATCAACACTTGGTGGGTCATTTAGTGCCGAATTCGGTTTCTTTTTAAATACACAATTTATGTAGATGAATTATTGTGGACAAATTATAGTAGGCAAATTAATGTAGATTGATTGATTTAAAGGCATATCAACCCTTGATGGGTCATTTAATGCTGAAATCAGTTTAAAATTCCCCAAAATAGTCATGCAACTTTAGTGAAAGGTTATATTTTTTTATTTTTTTTTAATTAATCTTGCGACTTTGGTGGAAGGATATTTTTCTTTTTTTAAAAATAGTCTTGCGACTTTGGTAAACGTTATTTTTATTTAACTAGAGCCTTGCCACATTGGTGAAAAAACAGGTGGCCCCTGTTTGGGGGTGGTCTTACCCCTCTGCAGGGGATGCAGTCTGCGTATTCTAGGCCCCAGCCCACAAGACCGAATGATATTTTATGAAAATTGATTAAACTGTTATATGTGATTAGTCCATTGTCGTTCCTACAAAACAGCTGAGTAGTGAACTACTATGAAGGCCACTAGTTTTAAAAATAGCCAGTTTTCTGGAAGCCAGATAAATGGCCTGGCACCTGTATACGTTTTCATTTGATGTAAGATATTACATTTATTTTTCTAGCCAACGTTTCATTTTGGAGTTAAGCTCACAAAAAACTAAAATTGTAACTCCGGTTGTTGCCACTGGTCTCGTGAAATTGAGGCTGCCGTGTGTAAGAAGTTTGTGATGGACTCATTCTTGCTCTAAAATATAACAGGATTCCCAAATATTTTTGGTTCAGTCCAAAATCAAGTTATTTCATAAACAAGTTAACTCGTGATATTCTGAAAAGAATAAAATACAGCTCTGGTTAGTCACAATAGAAACCATCACATGACCAATGTTTTCTGTCAGGACGCCATGTTGGGGATGATCAATTAAAAAATTGGAAAAAGGTGTTGATTAATAAGTTACTTCTCTCGCGTTTTATTTTGGGCGGTGATCACTAAAAATTTTAATTTTAGAATTTAAAAAGAAAAAAAGCATGAACACTGCTGGCCACAAACTAAGAGACCAATTTAGCATCCACTTACATTGTAAATCCTATTTTGGGGGAATTTTCGGAAAAAAACAGAAAAAAGAAGCCATTTTTCTAGACATAATAATGAGAAAATGTTTAAATCTTCAGCCCTCTAGCTCCATAGGTGCAGCCTGTACATGTGACACATACATAGCTAGCCAACCAGACCAACTTAAAAACTGAAGAAACCAATGTTGATGTCGACAGTTTTGGTTGATGATTTCTAAAAAAAACAAAAACACCTATACTTGGGATAATACCATTAAGGGGTTTAATTGTTTTGTGATGTACTGGAATATCAATCCGGTCGGATATTCGGTGCTGGATCCTTAAAAAGTTACCACGCCCAGCCACCATGTAAATCCAATGCCAGGTATGTCAAGAATGCATATTGTTCTTAACGGTTTCATTTGGCCTTGTTAAAAGAATTCACCGAGAAATATTCCCTTGTAGAAATTGAGTAGTTTGGATCACCATTGAAATGAAGTGTTGTTTATAGAGATATGTATGTGTATATTCTTAGTACTGTTCGTATATAAACTTCTGTTAAATATACATGCAAAAGAAATATAAGCAAGTCAGATAGTTTTCTATAAAAATATCAACATTTAATTATAAACAAAAGAGAGTATTTGAGAAATAAAGAACATGTTACAGAACATCAGTAATACAAAATGATTGATAAACACAATAATGAACATATGTAATTAAAGCATTCTGAATGGAAAGAGAAGATAAAAATGTGCACAGTGAGAAATTAGCTTCGAAGCAAATTTAAATGGAGTTTTACGTCTGTCTAATGCAGACGTGCTAGTGCAGGTTTGGACAATCGCGCTCTTGTATTTATATGCAAGGTGCAGACTCGTAGACAAGAATTCTGAAGGGCTCTTAGCTAGAAATGGTCAGCTATCTGTGTTAGTTTTATATTTTAAATCTCCCCGTGAGAGCTTATTTTAAGAGCTATCTTGTTCTAACTTTGGAAAGCTGTGTCTACGTTTATACTAAATGTATTGATAATTATAAAGACATAATTGGGAGCCCATATAAGCCTGGCATCGGTGATAGTGATTGATAAACGAGCGACCTAGATCATATAAATGAATGAAGACACTAGCGCTGTGCAGGGATCGGGTCCACCTTGAAAACAGCCTATATGTGGTCCTGCTCTTACCACTGAGCTAACAACACTGCCATGGAAAGGCAGCAGCCCGAATCATACACATTCGTTCATCTCCTTATTCTCATGATCGTATTTTTAGGCATGTAATATGAAGTGGTTCCCTATGCCAACAGTATGAAATTCAAAGAATTGATAACATTTATTAATTGGGAACCCATATCCTCCCGGTATTAGTGATTGATAAACGAGAATCCTAGATTGTATAAATAAATTCGAATTTCACACTAAATTTATTGTAAATTTCATATTTCTAAACTTAATGGAAAATATGTGGTGAAGAAGTGGAAATGGACCATGCGTAGCCTGTTCTGTGGAAGGTCCAGGAAGAAAAAGTTGAATGTACGAGTCCTCGACAGATATGGACAAGGTGGAGTGTCAGTGACCCGTATGTGGAGTGCTAGCAACCCGGATGGGGCTAGCTCTTGGCTATAAAAGGCCAGGCGGCGACAATTCGTCAGTCTGTTCTAGGCTTGCCATCTGGAGACACGTTGGAGTTCTACTGTGAATTACATTGTAGCGTCTCGGATTTCGTGACAGTGGTGATAGCGTATCAGTGATAAGCGAGGAGGTGTCCCTTGAAGGTTTTGTTCCGGTGCTGCAACATTGACATGTCATTTGACTTATTGCATCGAGCTGTGTCAGTATTTTTCCCCACCCCTTTGGAAACTACAAAATATATAAAATATTATTTTTGTTCAATTTGAACATGGTAAAAAGTTGTTCATAAATGAATAGTGCCGTTATAAAAATCCGATCCGATTGGTATTCTAGTACATCACTAGAATTGTTCAATCGGTTGGTAAACAAAGATGGGATTAAATGAATGAATAAAAGGATTTTTTCCAGTCCTTAGAAACTCCATTAGTCAAACTAGTATCATGATCATTATAATGTTTATTTCTAATCCACAATTGTACTGATATTTTGACAAGCCTTTTTTTTTTTGGCAGCCATGTTTACTTTGAAAACAAAGCAACAAACAAATATTGAAACAGGTCTGGTTAGTCACTCAATAGAAACCGTCACACGACCAACATCTTTTGGCACCTTGTCGTGTTGGGGGTGATCAATTAAAAAAATTGGAAAATGGGGGGAAAATGAATAAATTACTTCTCTGGCCTTTTGTTGGACTGTGATCACTAAAAAAGTCTGAATTTTAAAAAAAAAAGCGTGAATGCTGCCGGACACACTAAGGGGCCAGTTTAGCATAAACTTGCATTGCAAATTAAACACCCCACTAAAAACCTATTTTGGGTCGGGGGATTTTAAAGAAACAAAAAAACAATAAGCTATGAAAATATTTTCACTTTCATTGTTCTAGATGTTATAAATATTAAAATTCTAAAATTTCAAATTTAAAAAAAAAACTTAAAATTTCAAAATTAACATTTTTATGAACGTAATTCCGTCTTGTGTATTGTTGTATGCCTTCTGATGTACATGTTACGACTGTTTAGGCCATTTTCAACATCGAAACAAAAAAACGTTTTTTTCTAGACATAATGAGTAAATGGGATCCCGGAAAAGTACCCATCGGAACAATGCCCATCACAAATTTATACAGGGAGGAAAAGTGCCCATCAAGACATAATTTAATTAATGAATATTTGTGCTTTTTACACAAAAATTAGGACCTGGAAAATGTTATAAGGTTTTATTCTAGACTTTGGCACAACTTATAATTATAATTTAATTAATGAATATTTGTGTTTTTTACACACAAATTTTATAAGGTAAAAAACACAAATATTCATTAATTAAATTGTTTTGAGGGACACTTTTCATCCCTTTGTTATGATATGCTGCCATGAAAAGGTTATTCCGGTGTCAAACACCTGCGTGGAAATGTAAGTGACCCGCTCACCTTAGGAAATAGGTATATGAGCAGGTGTCCAACAAACCGTATGTGGATGACACCTGCATGGGCGTTCGAGAAACCTATAAAGCAGGCCCGAGACCCTGTTGGGGACAGACTGACGGTTCTCCTTATCTCTCTCCCACTCTTCACTCTCCAGCCGACAAAGATGTATGCTATGAGATAAAAATATGTCCAGATATTTTTACAAGCAAGTCTTCGCGTTTCCTTTCTAGCCAAGTCCAGGACATTCACCTGACTATACAACACCTTGATGTGATGGGCAATTTTTCTTCCTTGATAAATTTGTGATGGGCACTTTTCCAGATACTGAGTAAATGTAACGGTGCATGTGATACATACATATGTAGCGGTCACTTTTCACAAAGTACCAAAATAGGGTTTAAAATAGCAAACTGGTCTTGTCACTCCGACAAGGGCCAGCACTGACCCCTATGAAGTACGCAACTAATATTAGCTCCCCTTTTTCTGTACGTATTTTTTATTAAACATAATCTGTTTACACTTTAAATCCAGCGCCTTTGTGTTTTCATTCTTTTCCTTTGTTTGAATTGACCGCCAAAAACCATACAGACGATTTTCAGTCATCCCTCTTTTGACCCCGTGCAGCCATGACAGGTCATTTTTGCCATCGCTTTTTCACCGCTAATTTCAAATGTAGAAACGATTCACATTCTTCTACAACTCAAGTAACATCTCCCCTGCTTCACCATTCATTCTATATCCACTTCAACACAACAAAATCACAACCTTGTAGAAACAACCTCTCACTCTACACATACATAGCCAGCCAGCCAGACCAACTTAAAAACTGAAGCAACCTATGTTAGCAGTTTTGGTTGACGGTTTCTAATTGGAATATTGAGCTTGTACCTGAAGTAAACAATTGATGGACCGATGTATAATTGATGGAGTCTCTTTGCAAGTAAAAATAAGGATCATTAATGACTACTAACAACTTGCTCAACAAAATATGGTTTATATTTTTAGCTTGATTGTTACTGAATATTGACCACTTGCTAGTTTATAGTGGATTAATCTTCCTCTTATACTAGAGGTGTAGTGGTGTGTGTGGCCGCATTATTTCGTCCGTCCATTTTCTCCTTTATAGTTATGGCCAGGTTTTTTGCGCAGTAGACAAACATGTATAAACAACTCTTACTTGAAAGTGAAAATTGCGTATTGAAAATATCACTGATTTTTAGCTGCTTTCAAAAACCAGTTCGTGTTATCTCCCCTTTACAATATTTTAATCCCAGAATAATTAAGTTTCCTACCTATTTTGCTAAAGTTTTAGCAAGTAGCGTAGGTGGCCAAGTGGTTAGCTCAGAACCGGATTAACTTATATCAGGACCCCTAGGCTATTAGCAATATGCCCCCCCCCACACCATCTCGAACCATCCTCTCCCCCACTGTTTCATGTATAATTTTAAGTAAGTAATACAATCTATCAATTGTGTGAATAAAGTGGATTGTTATGTGCTAATCTGTAATATATTCATTCCATTTTTTTAAAGAGATATTTGTTAGTATATTTTAAGATATTATTAACAATATCTTAACAATTATAGTGAGTGTACAATGGGACAACATTAATTTCAAGCCCTGTCACCAGGGATTTTTTTTTTTTGTCTGGAAATCCACCCTAAACATCTGCCTGTCTTTGTTTTATCATATCTATATTCAGAAACTGCTCCCCAGGCCATTGTGTACTCTGTACCATAGGTGTTTCTTTACACAAACAGGTGATGATATGCCTTTTCGACCTTATTTGGTGTGGCCCAGATCTTTCTCTTTTTATTCATTCGTGGGGGAGTTGCTGTGACCATCTATTTATTTTTATTTATTTTTGAAAGGGCTAGGTTACTGTGGAATAGTGTTGGCCCCATGAAACAATGTACGGGGGTGTGAAAGAATAGTTGGGTATTTTGTCATCCAGGGGAAGTGAAGCATAAGAAATCTTTTGAAAAGGGACTAAGATCAGTATGTGAAATGAACCATGTCCTGGGTTAACCTTTTGACCATCTATAGACCTTTGTTGTTTTTTCATAAAAATAAATAAAAAGACTCTCCCAGGTTTTTGTCTCCCCACAATTGTTTAGGTATTACTTAGAACAGTAGTTCCCAACCTGGGGTCTGTAGACCAGTGGGGGTTCCATAAAGGTATTACTGGGGGTCTGTGAGCTTGTTGTGTAGGTAGACTATTCAAAACCCTGAGGTCCATGGGAAAATTTATTTAAATAGAAGGGGTAATGAAAAAGTTGGGGATCACTGCAGCTGCGGGGCTGAGGGGTCCAGACACCCCTCACTTCATCAAGACTGACTCTTGTAATTCGTGCAGAAATGAAGAGAAAAATGCGTGTTGTATACATGCCACAAACATGGCTATTTTTAGCCATTTTTAAAAGAATAATCTTGCCATATTTAGCCATTTAAATGGTCATAAAATAGCTAACAATGTTTTAGTGCATTTTGGCGTTTTTAACGCTTTTTCGAGGTTGATTTTGCATGAAAAAATTTTTTCTGAGTTGGCAACACTGCCTGAATGCCCCCAAAATCTTTGACTTAGAGTGGTGGAGAAAAGGCCGTTTTTTGTTTTGTTTTTTTTTTTGTTTTTTTTTTACCTCTCCGAAAACATGGTTGTGAGACCTAACCACTCCCTATACAGACGAAGCTGTTTATTATAATCACAGATAATGTTATCAATCAGTTCACACATTTATATGTATCTACGTATACAAACTTCGCATAACCCTACCCATTCATAGTAGAAACTTGAAATTTTGTACACACACACCACTCAAATAGCGTTTTAGTGGGGGTTCAATTTTCAATGTAAGCTCATGCTAAATTTGTCACTAATTTATGCCCGCTTGTTTTTTGAAAATTCAGACATTTTTTTAGTGATCAAAGCCCAACTTTTTAATTGATCATCCCCAACACAGCATATATGGGTGGCAGTGATTCTTAATTTCCCTTGGAATGTTAGTTATATGTGTTCGCGATACGAACTGCGAGGACGAACCTGAGCTCTCTGCCCAACCACAGCCGAAGAGACATTGTGTGGCGGCGCTGTTGGAACATCCAGGCTCCCCTCTCATGTTTTTCTGCGTCAGATACTTCACATATGGTCACCTGAATCACTCCTTGGCATAATATAAGTGACCGATTGGAGGAGTGATAACAATTTGCTTTTGACTGTGGTCTGATGAACGTTGTTGGCATAGAAGCAAAGATTCAAAGGAAAACAGTGCATTTGCCGGTGTCATGTGGAAGTGGTTCCCTCTGAAGAGGTGTCCTGTGAGAGACTTTGTGCCCTGAGGTCCTCCCGTTTGAAAGAGACTTTGTGCCCTGAGGTCCTCCCGTTTGAAAGAGACTTTGTGCCCTGAGGTCCTCCCGTTTGAAAGACACTTTGTGCCCTGTGGTCCTCCCGTTTGAAAGAGACTTTTTCTACTACATCATATCCTTTGCTTAATATTATCAGCTATCGTTATCTAAAAGACCCTGTCCGAAAGTGATCACAATAAGCAGCTTCCTCTGCATACTTAATGTTATTTTGTCTTAGCCACCTTTTTCTTTGAATGATTGTTCAAAAAGACCTATCATTACCTTTCCTGTTTCCAAATGGCTGCCGCTTCAG
>VCCN01001939.1:63233-84795 GCA_006491835.1 Architeuthis dux
TCTGGATTCTAGATGTTTTTGAAAATATGGATTAACTCCCTGATGTCCGAAACGAGTTCAATTGTACACAAAAATCTTTGAATTCAGGCTTTCAGCTGTGGACAGTCAATATGTGAATGAATGAAAATTTGTTTGTTCTTTTAATAAATTATTTATAATTTTGGATAAATATTGATTTTTGATTTTTCTATAGTAGGATTACCAAAATTAAAAATATTAACATTTTTTTTGTAGACGAAATAACATTGTTGAGGCATAGTATCTATTTTTCTGACGTGTGTGTGTAAAATATCAAAAACTCTAGGAGACGAAATTCAAGGAAATATTGCGACTACTCAGACAACGAGGATGGTGATGGCGATGGCGATTTGGAAATATGCCTTGACAATCACTACATGGTGTTAACATGCAAATGCATGAACAGGCCCGTCGCCAGGGTACAGCGAGTAGGGGGGCCATCCATTAAATCGGTGGTGTGAGTAGAAGTGTTCGGTGTTGCTAAAATAGCGCTAAACTGAAAATGGTTTTAAAAAATGGCCAAAATGTTTAAGCAAATACTCTTTTTGGCCATATTTTTGGCGTGTTTTTTGACCATTTCGATCTGCCAAAACAGAAAATGGCTGAGTGTATGAAGAAAAGGTGAAACAGTTTCAAGCGCTGGAGATGTGTTGTAAAAATGGTTTATGTTGTAAAAATTAGCACAAAAATTATTCACATCACATTCACCGGTGGGGGTGGGGTGCGATTTCCAGGAGTTCCAGGTTAATATGGCCCTGGTCCCATCGCGACCTATTACTAATAATCTTATTACTACTACTTTGCTTGCTACATGTTAAGTTTGTACTTTGTTGTGTCATCTTAATCAGAATTCAGTCAGACTTCACCAAGATGTACATGTGAACATTTTATGCATATTACATGTATGTATCATACTGGTAAAAAAGATTATATGTCATCATATTACGTTTCTGTTTAATGCAAGATGAGGATGCCAGTACTATGCCTTTGTACATGATATATGTCGATGACTCGTGAGATTTTTGCATAAAATTAAACTGGATCGCGATCGAAAAAGATTGAAGTACCCTGTTCTAGAGGCTTCTGGGGTTATTGCCCGCGGGGTTATTGTCCGTATCCCTTTTAGAGGAGTGGGCCCCCCAACCACCGAGCTGCAAAGCATGGGCGTTCCGGGCTGCGAGGAGGAAACGATATCATTTGGCGATATTTCTTTGTAAAAATGAAAATAGAATTAATTTCCTCACTTAGAAGATTGGCGCAGCACAATCTTCATCACTCCATTCTCTCTTCATTTTGGCCATCTTGAACCGTACTAAAGTTACGCTTTCAATAAAGACCTGAACCTTTGTTTTTGAATTTCGTAACATTTAACCAGTTGTTCTCAAACTCAATAGTGTGCCACAACTATTTCCCAAGAGTCCGCTTAAATCTTTCCAAATACACAAACCAACGTGTATTTCGAGCCTTGAACTCTGTGGTGGAAGCGGGACAGACATCAATACACGCACTGGATACCAGTACGAGTATTATTCTGTCCCGCTTCCACCACAGAGTTGCCAAACTAGTGGTTTTATCACTTTTGTGAGATCTGAAATGTTTTTGTCTATAATTAATGTCGTTTTTATAGTTGGTGTGCCACGTATGTCAAATATATTTCTTCTATAAATTAACATTCAATTTCTAAATTTTTTTTATGCACTGCATTAGACCGAGAGAATTTATGCTTTTCTTCAATATATATGTTGTACTTTATATTGGCCACTTTTCATAAATATTTTAGGGTACTGTTATAAAATGCATGATAGCACACAGAAAACTACCACTGCTACAATTGCTATCGCATATTTTCTAACTAGAGACATTGTTGACAATTTAGCGCGTTTCTTGTTTTGGCAGTGCAAAAAGCGCTAAATTAGCGCGTTTTCGCCTAAAACATTTTGGCAGTTTTGGGCCATTCTCTGGCTATTTTTGACCATTTTTAGCGTCTTTTTGGTGGCTTTTGACCATCACTATGAGCATTACCCCCCCCCAGATGGTAACGACCAACCGTCAGGCTCGTGGACTAATTGTCATTATTAATTATTGACTGGTTTTTCTTTCATCTTATTGCTGTTTTTTTTATCACAAGGCTCAGATCATTTTTACATTTTACAACTGTTAAAGCAACATGGATCAGTAGTGTGCCGTGATACAATAAAGATTGAGAACCACTCATTTAACAGTGATGTTCATAAATTTAACATGATGATTTTTCAAGCAGCTATGGAATGAAGTCAGTTAATAATTTTCACAGACAGACAATTAATCAGAAGGAATTATTATATCTTTATTATTCAATCCAGTTAATGATTTTACCGGCTGTCGTGTGTAAAAAAAAACGTAACAAAGAAAAGCCCGTACCACAGTTCGGCGATCTGATTTTCCAATCAACATTTCTTACACCTTCGTCTTTTCTTATCTCTTCACATTCTTTCCGTGCGTGGTTTTTAATATATAATTAATTAATTAATTAATAGACAAAAACCCATGCTTATTAATAAAACCGACGTTGAATCAAATGTTGTTATTACTTTGCTTGTGGCTTAGTCTAGCACAGTTCATCTTAAACTCTGGCGAATGATTCACCCAAAAAGGGTTAATGAACTTATTTTTGAGTGAATATAATGAAGGATGAATAATTAATAATGTAACATGAATTCTGAATGACTTAAATTACTCGTATATTTATATTTTCCTATACTTAAAAAGATCATCTTTGTGCTAAACAGAGTGACGTAGCAAGAGGGGGGGCGAATGGGGACAGTCGCCCCCGGGCGCAAGTGTGAAAGGCAGTGTTGCCGATTTAGCGCGTTTCGCGCTAGATTTAGCAGTGCAAAAAGCGCTAAATTAGCTCGTATGCTCATAAAACATTTTGGCCGTTTTGGGTCATTTTCTGGTTATTTTTTGACCATTTTTAGGTGGTTTTTGGCCAACATTGGCTGTTTAAAAAAGATTTTGGCAGTCAAACTAGCGCGAAAATATATTTTGAGTTAGCAACACTGGTGAAGGGGCGCAACAAATTCCTTTGGCCTGAAATACCGGCTATGTCGAATTCAATTGTATAACATAAGATTTTTGCGCACATTGACTTTAAAAGATTATAGAGAATATTGACTATACACCTATACGAGGCAGAGGGCCAGGGAGTGACACTGTCATCCCAGACAGAGCGCACAGATATTACACTCCGATCCTAGGCAGAGTTTAAGGTTTTCATTTTTTAATGATTATAATTTGATGAACTCTGTAAGAAGAATTTGAATTGAGAATTTAATGCAAATCACAACTAAATAGGTAATCAAAACATTTTAAGGGCCCCCGGGCGCTGAGAACCCTTGCTACACCACTGGTTAAACGTATAAGACATGTGTACAATAAGAAAACAATATTTCTAAAAATCTAAGTTCTAAGACTGTTGTTTGCTAACTTTATGTAAATTCGAAAAAATCTAATAATTTTTCCTTGAAAATGAAAAATATTGAAAAATATTTGCAATTGCAGTTCTAGACGTTATAAATATTAAAATTCAAACCTTTTTTAAAATCAACATTTTTATGAACGTAATCCTGTCTTGTGTATCGTTATTGTTTTCTGATTTTCATTTTTTTTTTTTTTTCACTCCTTGTTTTGTTTTCTGTATATATTTTTTGGATATTCAAAAACCGTGACCAAAATAAAGACTTAAGAAATGAGTTAAGTTATGTTTTTTGCTCATGACACAGGATGGATTATAAAGATTATACACAAGGTGGGGGGGATAAGATAAATACGATACAAAAACACATTTAGTCACAGGTGTGGTGAATGAATGACACTGAAATAGTTCAAGAAGCACTTATAAGGTCACAATTGTGTGACACCTAGGAGAGTCAAGATCGGCTTCAATACAGTACGTATTTTTTTCTCTTTTTTCTCAATGAAATATTTTTTTCTCATAGCCATCACTACGTGTGTGAATGTTTTGGTTTTTTCGTCTTATGTGCCGTGAAATACGGTACATGGTTTTAACAAATCATTGTTGTTCTGGTAAGAAAACAAAGTCAACTCTAAACTTGGATTGGGTTTGACAATTCATCATCATCCGGTTTTTATGTAGTTTTTGAAAGGAAAATCGTAATTATTCGGTTAAGGATTGTTCAGTAATGATGAAACTAAGTATATCTAAATTTCTTTTAAAACATTGGAAGAATTCTTTATTTAAAAAATTCTTTTAAATTTCCAAACAGGTCAACAAAATGGCAGAAATTATAGTTTAAAACTTAAAATTGACTTTTATTCTTTCTAACAAAAACAAGAAAAAACTTACAAACAACAGTTTTTAAATTTTAATTTACGTTTTAAAATGGGGTGTCCAAAGTGCGCAGAAATACCTACCCCCATCTATTGTCATCTCTTCTTGCTAGGTATCCAGCCCATCTCCATTTTTGCTGCTTAATTATTTTTATCACCTTCACTCTAGTCCTTTCGCTGAGCCATGTTGATCTTTTTCTATCTCTTAGAGTTGTCCCTAGCATTGCTCTTTCCATGGCTCTCTGTGCTATTCTGAGTTGGTTTTCAGCTCGTTTGGTTAATTTCCATGTTTCGCATCCGTAGGTCATGGCTGGTATTATGCCGTTGTATACTTTAAATGAAAATACAAAAACATCTGGGTAGTTAGAAACACCTGTTTCAGGTCACAAAATCAGTCTCTCATCTATTGATATTGTTTCAATACACTGAAATAGCTGTTTCAGGGCTTCTAGAATTGGAAACTTTCTCCCCAACCCCCAACCGGGAGGGGGCGCATTCTTTTAGGAAATCTCCCTCTGAGAATTTCTAAATTTTGGCAGGGCAGGTCGGTACAGGTCTAAAACGGCTCCCAACTGCCTTGCTATTTATTCATAGCTGGAGAGAGAAGTGGGTTCATGCCTTTCCCAAGAGCATTAGTGTGAAACCGGAGTTCGATCTAGCTTCGCTAATTCCACTCTCCGTGTAGGGCCAGTAGTAGGGCCAGATTAACCTATACCATCCCTAGGCTATTAGCAATATGGGGCCCCCATCTTGGATCCCCCCCTCCGTTTCGTGTATAATTTTAAGTATGTAAGTGAGCGCTCACTATAATTAATATCTTAAAACTTAATAAAAATGTCCTAACAAATATGATAATATCTCTTTAAAAAAAATGGAATGAATACATTAGCACATGATAATCCACACGATTGAGAGATCGCATTATTTAAAATTATACACGAAACGGTGGCGGGGGTGTTTAAAAAATGGGAGGCACCATATTGCTAATAGCCTAGGGGCCCTGGTATAGGTTAATCTGGCCGGAGGGGTGCCGGGGGTGTCTGTAAGAAAACTAACGGAAAACCCTGCTTCCAAACGTAGCGAATACGTACGTTGGCGTTTGTCTGTCTATACGACGAAGCAGGGCCTTGAAAGTGACAGCTGATAATTTTCCCGCGAAATCTACGGGATTGTTGGGTGTGGTGATCTTTTGAGGACTACCAGCACACTGACCTCTTAGATTCAAAACAAAAGTCGGTTAAAACTTTCATCATCTAACATTTTTGGAACTACGAAGAGAGTCTACTCTCCGCACCTCCCACCGGGGATAATGAATGATTGGTTAAGGGATAGGTCGGACCACTCTATGGGTTGTTGTTCTTTTCCTGTTTTCTTATTAGTTGATTGTTGTGTGAACATCCTGTTTCGAGATTGGGTTTATTCCACTACCCCCCCTCTCTCTCCCTCTCTCCCTCTCTCCCTCCCTTTCTCACTCCCTCACGCTCTCTCTCTCTCTGTTTACTTTTTCTTCAATGGGGTTTTATTCTCACTCCCTTCTTCTTCTTTTTTAAAAACCTGACCATTCATAAAAATAAAGAAGACAAACAAACGTAGCCACTTAAATGTAAAAATATCTTTGCTGTAATATTCTAAACCAGAGTAATTTTGGACCCCCATGCCACGCCCCTCCCCGCCCTCGACAGCTAAAAAAAAGTTGAAGTCCTCCTCCTTACTATAGCAGGGACCGATCCAGGGGATTTTCCAGGACCTTCTGGAAGACACTCAAAATTTTTCAGAAAGTTCAATCAAATCTTTTCGTCTCAATACATGACAACCTTCAAGACCCACAGAATTTTTCAGAAAATTTTTATTTATACTATTTTCTGAGCATATTCCGAGTTTTAAATCTTTTCATCCCAACACATGACAATCTTCAAGAGCCTCAGAATTTTCCGAAGATTTTTATTTATACTATTTTCTGAGCGTTTTAAATCTTTTCGTCTCAACATATGACAACTTTCAAGAGCCTCAGAATTTTTAAAAACAATTTTTATTTATACTGTTTTCTGAGAGTCTTCCAAGTTTTAAATCTTTTCATCTCAACACATGACAACCTTCAAGACCTCCAGAATTGTTCCGAAAATTTTAATTTATTTTAATTTCAGTAGCTGATATGCCCTGAAATGCAGTTTTAGCCAATCTTGGATGCATAATTTTCAAAATTTTCTGGGTGAGCATTTTTGAAGATGGTCAGCTCAACAGGCTTGATCCATCCCTGTATAGGGTGGCTCAAAAATCGCTTCCCATTTTAAGACTTAAATAACTTTTTAATAAAAAGCTAAAGAAATTTTCCTTTTAGATATATTTGTACCTTGAAAATTACTTTGTACTAATTGTGGAATAGGTTGGGGTGGCCAAGTGCATAAAGGCATGGAGTCCATGAACCGAGTTCAAATTTCGGCTCATACATTTTGTGTTCAATTCAAAGATCTGTCTATCTACACAATATCCCTGAAAGTATTCAATAAAAATTTGTGGAAGAGTGGGAAATGGGTAGGGAAGAGTTGGTTCAATTTTGGGGCGGATCCAGGAATTCTTTTTGATTGAGAGATATTTTTCCGCTTTTTGTTTTCATACATTTATGTATACGCTAATGACGGTCCACGCAAAAGTTCTCAATGAATTTCATTGAAATTTTGTGGAAGGGTGGGCAATGGGTTACGAAAGAAGTGATTAAATTTTGGAGCAGATCAATGCACAATTATTTCCCCTGATAATGACATTGGCAAATGGTGCGCTCTCTGGGTGCTTTCTAGTTTTATTGTATAGTTTCTTTTACGGATACTGAATAAAACATTTTCATGGTACCCATATGTAATGAAATGCACTCAGGTCATGTGTTCACATGTTTTGGGGAGATAATATTGGTACGTGACCAAAGCGGCATATCATGTTTCCAGGGATAGAAAATAGGTCAAACGGCCGACCAAGTCAGAACAACCAGAGTGGTTTAAGGGTGGCCGTGATTTCAAATCGGCTGGCAGTTTAGAGTGAGTTACGGTCCGACACCCAGCAACAACGCATCAAACAAGCTAGGAGGCTTGGTTCCTCAGCCTGTCAGGGTGAGGGAGGAGAAGGAGAAAGAAATCTGATTTGAACTACTATCATCACGCTAGTTGGTCACCCATGGCAAAGCAACTAGGAACAGATAGTCGTTAGAATTTTAACTGAAACAGAATTCAGTGCCCCTTCAGTGATCCGCAAATCAGCCCAGGAATCATAGCTATCAACAGGAATAAAACGAACCCATATTTTCAATTGAAAATAATGAATTTTGTCATCTTTCTCTCCACCTACGTGGGAGAGAATGTTTTATATTCCCTCCACAGATCCAACACCCCCGTAAATGTTCAACCAGCATTATTCTACTCGTACTTATTTTCTTCATATTATTTCACAAAATTGAAACTAATGATGAATAGAATTGTTAGTAAATGTAGGCTTAAATCATCATATTCAATAATATGGGAGAATCCTGATGAATAATGAATAGTATTAGTACAAAAAGATCACCAAAATTCTAGATATCATGAAGAGCAATAAGAGAATTAAAAAAAAAGACTAACATTGAGTAAGTGTAGTATAATGTTAGTTGTACTTCTTCTTCACGACGATGATGTCTCTAATTTTGGAGAAAAGGCTCTCCCACGTGGGTGGAGAGAAAAGACGACTAAATTCAGGTTCTTCAATTGGAAATCTGTGGTTTTATTTCCGTCGATATAAGAGTCTCTTCTGGGCCAGTTTGCGGATTACCTAAAGGTATGGAATTCTCAGTTTCATTTAGTTTTCTGAGTGGGTCACTTTTCTGAGTTACTACTAAGAAAATCAAGGGTTGTTCCTCCTTCTTCCACCCATCCGGGTGAAAGAGCCAACTCAAAGGTTCCTCCTCTTCCGACCTGTCGCTGCTGGATCCAAATCTAAAACTGCTCTCTCCTCCCTCACCCATGACGGGCAGGGGGCCTCTTTGTGTGACCTGTTGCTAACCGCTTCAGATCTCAACTCTTTTTTTATTTTCAAGTCTGGGCCCCTTTTAACGGCCCCCAGTAATACGATCTGTTCAGTTTGTCACGTACACAGTTTAACACACATTCTTAGCCCCCGGTAATACGATATGGGCTTTTTTGTCACGTACACACGAACACAGTGCAATTTCATTACAGTAAGCCACTTGTTCACTCTTGATCTATATTGAGGCAAGAATGGATCTCACAGCAGGTTTATACTGAGGACAAAAGGATAGTATTATGGGTATGATTTTCTAAATATGTAATGCTATTATTGTCTCTTATTTGATGCATACTAGTTTGCGAGTTTACTAGTAATTACTATTGTGTAGCTGGTTTGCTGGTATTTGTTGTTGTGCAACAAGGAAAATAATTTGGCCTCAAAAGCTATTATCTAATTACATTTGTTCGATATTAGGTATAATTTGTTGACTTAGTTGAAAATGTTGTGACAAGCCGAAACATATCCATTGTCAAAACATTGTCAGAAAACTTTAATGTTGCAAAATTCACATTTTTAATCCAGGCTACAAGGCCAGATTAACCTATACAAGAGCCCCATCTTGACCCCACCCCCCCATTTCATGTATAATTTTAAGCAAGTAATGTGATCTGTCAAGAGCTGTGTCTGTCACACATAATATCAGTCGAGCCTCTTGTGGCCAGACAACACCAGCCATCATCAGAAGTCAGCAACAGCAGCCTGGACGAGTGCTGAGTGTAGTAAGTTAGAGCTGTATCTCTTAATACTTAAGAAACCTTTTATTATGTAAGTAAATAGAATAAAACATATATATTGATTAAAGACAATGATTATTTGAACTAACATGATGTCATTAAAGTTTTGTGTATAATTTTAAATAATCGGATCTGTCAATCGTGTGAATAAAGTGGATTGTTATATGCTAATGTGTAATATATTCATTCCATTTTTTAAAGAGATATTTGTTAGGATATTTTTAAGTTTTAAGATATTTTTAACAGTATCTTAACTATTATAGTGAGTGCTCAGACTTCACATCAGGGAATGTTCTTATTTTGACAGTTTTATTGTTTAATTCATTTTCTCTGTAGTAGTGATACATTTCTAAATTGTAGCGTAGTTTGTGCATTGGCTATGGTCCTGTCAAAAATAAAATTAAGAAAAATATGAATATTCCAGAATTTTTCCAGGTTCCTGTTAGCTACGGGCCCCTAGGCTTAAGCCTACTTAGCCTTATAGTATAATCCAGCCCTGCACGGCTACCAACAACATCGATTTATTGCTGGGTTTAGGTTATTCATATGTTCTGATTTTTGTATGTATGTATATATCCGGACTTGCATATGTAAGTCATGGCTGATATTATGCAACCGTTGTATACTTTAAGCTTTAAGTACATTGGTAAACTGCTCTCCAAAATGTCTCTATTCATACCGAATGCTTTTCAAACTATCGTTATGTGTCGTTTTATTTCGCTGTCATGGTCTTTCTCTAACTTTATTACCTGTCCTAGGTAGATGTATTCGTCAACCTCTTCTAGAGCCTCTCCCTCTATCTTTATGATCATTTGGGGACTTTATCGTTGAACATTCTAGGTCATCATGGAAGGACATGGGAAAGGCCTTTGTCCGGCAGTGGACTCCTGACGGCTGATGATGATGTATCCGGACTTTGCCCAGCCCTAATCGTTCATAGTAGAAACTTGAAATTTTGCACACACACACTCCCCTCAAATTTTTTTTGTTTTTTGAAAATTCCCCCATAATACGTTTTTAGAGGTGGTTCAATATTCAATATAAGTCCCGCTTGTTTTTTTGAAAATTCAGACTTTTTTTAGTGATCACAGCCCAACAAAAGGCAAGAAAAGTAACTTATTCATTGATCACCCCTGTCAGATTGGTATAATGACAGATATTAACAGATTAAAAATGCAAACAGAAGACGTACTTACACAGATCCTTTATTCAAACAATGACCACTGTCAACGATACACACGTGTCTTCTCCAATCTCCTAACAACAATATAGCTGCTCGTACACCAGAACTTCCTCACTGGAAGTTGATAAGCACTCTTCTATACTTACTTAACAACCCCTTTTTCCAACTTTTTAATTGATCACCCCCAGCATATGGGTGGCGATGATTTATAATTACCCTTGGAATGCTTGTATATATTTTAGTTTCTGTTCAATATTAAATTCTTTCTTTTCTTTTCTTTCCAGGATGCTATGGGCTCTTCTTCCAATAATAATTCGGAGATGAATGTGCTGGATTCCCGGTACTTGTTGGAGGACTATGTCAATTACCGGCTACGTAAGCAAGGCTTCACTTGGGAGAACTGTCCGTGCTATGAGCGGCGGCCGAGTAAAGCAGCCCTGAGCATGAGGGCGATGGCCGACGAGTTTGAGGAGAGATATCATGACCAGTTTTCCGACATGTGCCAACAACTGCATGTTACGCAGAATACGGCATATTCGACTTTCCAGGCTGTTATCAATGAACTATTTAGCGACCAGACAATCAACTGGGGTCGAATTGTGGCCCTTTTTTCCTTTAGTGGAGCATTGTCTTTACAGAGCGTTGAACGAGAGATGCCTCATCTAGTGGACAACATTGTTGATTGGGCTTTTACGTACCTTATAGGACACTTGGATCAATGGATAATAACTCATGGTGGATGGGTAAGCATATAGTTTTTGTTTGATTCTGTGTTCATCGAAATCATGTATATAATAAGAGCTGTGTCTGTCACACATAATATCAACCGAGCCTCTTGTGGCCAGGCAACAGCAGCCTGGACGAGTGCTGAGCATAATAGGTTAGAGCTGTATCTCTTAAGACTTAAGAAACCTTTTATTATGTAAGTAAATAGCATAATACATATATATTGAAAAAGACAATGGTTATTTGAACTAACATGATGTCATTAAAGTTTTGTGTATAATTTTTTAAAGAGATATTTGTTAGGACAAGTTTTAAGATATTGTTTTATTCCATATCAGGCTCCAGCTATAGTGACCGCTCAGACTTCACATCAAGGAATGTTTTTATTTTGACAGTTTTATTGTTTAATTCATTTTAGTGATACATTTCTAAATTGCTATTTATTTTGGGCCCTATCAATGTCTTGGGCCCTATGCCGTAGCATAGTATAGGCTAATCTGGCAATGGCCCTGTCAAATATAAAATTAAGAAAAATATGAATATCCCAGAATTTTTCTGGGCCCCTGTTAGCTACGGGCCTCTTGGATTAAGTCTACTCAGCTTTATAGTATAATCCGACCCTGCAATCCACCCATATAACATGAACCTCACTTTAACGGGGAAGGCCTGTATTATCCTTTTTAAGGTAAACTAGTTATGTAACTGGTGATCTCAAAAAGAATATATAAGTAGTAAGCAGATGCCCATGACCTGGATTTCGTGAGGTAGGAAAGCATTTCAAATAATGTTTATTTTGAATTCTTCAAAGTTCTGCTTTGCCCGAAAGATAAGACATTTATTATCTGAAATTCTAATCACACAACAGTGACATTTAATTAGGCTGTAGTGTTTATTATTGTATTAAATATCATGTGGATCTTACCACATTGCCAAAGACAAAAAGAAAAGATTTGATGGTCTGATGTAATTATCACCACAAACAACCACAATAATGTATGTTTGAGATGCTACGCAAAAATTCAGGGAACTCGAGCCTCAAAATGGCTTCCTCAAAGAGAGAAGACGCAGGAAAGGCTGGGTAACTTGACAGATAAACAGATTGATCAATGGTTTGGTTTGTCTGTTGTGTCCGCTAGCTGACACATCCCAAAACTCATAATGAACTGGTCCACATGAAACACATTGATACAGCTAACAAAGAATAAAAGGGTAGATAATAAAAAATGAGACGTGCTGCCTCCATAGCAATGAAGAACACCGATCAAGATCTACGGACAAACTGTGACCGTCTCTCCCTCCTTCGGCTTCCTTAGATGTTGCCAACTTTGTGTTTGCCCAATGTAGAAGGCGACGACCAGTTAGGGAGGGGAAGCAGTCTCGCTATACAAGACTCCATGTCTGATCACCCCCCAAAACAGCTTTAGTTGAGACTTTAAAAAAAAAAAAAAATCACTTTTGGCTCCCTACTGCTAATCCACACAAAAACAACCACGTCTTTCCTGACAGGTATATGCTAATATATATATTTCATACACTGCAAAACAAACATGCTGTTCTGCCAACAAAGCCTTGAATGACTCTGGGGTCAGGCAGTGCCTTGGTCCCCAAAACCATACCTGACCCCTGGATCACCATTTGATAAAGGCTTTGTTGGCAATACAGCTGTTGTCTTTTGCAGCAGCATGTGTGAAATTACACACACAAAGAACTCGGCACAAAACAATGTCTTCAAAGAAAAAATCTGATAGAAAATGGTGTCCGTTATTTCCTGATGGAGTGATTTCAAGAGATGTGTGAAATGTCCAGTGAGACATGGGAAGCACTGGGTAGCTTGACATGAACAGATTGATCAAATTACCCAAACTTTTGGATAGCACCTTGTATATATAATTATGCTTGCTTCTCTTGTGCAAAAACAAGACAATTATCGGCAAAGTAGGACGACTTAACCGCCAAAAATGGATTGCATCATAAGGACTCATTTGACCGATCACCGCTAAAAAAGCTAACATTTTTTACTTTCGTACTAAGCTGGCACGGCAATGACTGTTTGAGTTTTAGTAAAAGAACAATTATTTTTTATTTTTTTATTAAATCAAGTATTGTGAACCATTTTTATTAATTTCTGACTTCTATTTACCCTCATCTTAATTTTTAGTATTTAAAAAAAAAAAATTACAATGTGTAAAATTGTTTACAATAAACGAATAAAACAATAACACTGCCGTGCTGAAATAGTGATTAAACAAACTAAAAACTAGGATTAAGAGATGCTACTGGTTCCTACACATTGGGAAAAAAACCTTGAGATCAGATAGTTTGAGTAACACTGACCTACAGCACTTTTATGGCTTTCTGTCTCTTGCTCTAACCCAGGGCTAGGGCAGATCCAGCCTGCAAATGGATTTTGTACAGCCCGCAAGCTATTATTGGAATGCTATGCTTTCTTTTTATATTTTAAAGATTCTTTGTGTCTTTTTAATAGAATAAAAAAAATGCCTTGAGTGAAATAAATTGTGACTAAATTGAGTTCTTTGATAACTAATTGGCATAGGGTCAACCCCCCCCCCAAAAAAAAAATTCAGGCAAAACAGTGTGGGAAATTCGGGCAATTGATATTTTGCTACCAAGAAAGGCAGACAACATTATTTCTTTTAAGTTGCATATGGTGTGATTTGTACTGTGTATCGTCAATTGATAAAAACACTTCGTTTTTATTGTAAGTAAGTACTTGTGTCTTTAATCTGTGCAAGATTTTGGTCAAATCAAGACCCCAGCTCCCTTTAACTAAAGAGTTCCCAAGCTTCCACGTTAATTGGTATTCTTGATTGAGAAAAATAATTTTCTAGGAAGCGTTATTCATTAATTTGAGGCAAAATAGAACTCGATGTATTTAAATGGATAATTCCCATATGTCAAGCTTTTTTATGGCATCTATCTGGCCCACAGTCCACTCATTAATAAGTGATCCGCCCTGCTGAGGCAAAAAAGTTGCCGACCCCTGGTCTAACCACTGAGCTACATACTGACTAAATTAGATATGAAAGGTGGAAATCATCTATTTATTATTCCGGTTTAAGTCACATTTAACTTGTTTTTTTGTGTTTATGCTTTTGTTTGGCAGAAATTGGACTCTCAACAATGTCATTTATCATTTTCTTTAAGGTCATTTACCTGCCTTTTCAAATAAGCACGTGACACTTTGCCATTTCCTTGTTTACGACTTTGTAAGGCCTGTGAAAATTTCACTGCGTAGATTCACAATTTACATACTGTACATAGTAATTAACATTTTAATAACACATAAAAAAAATGAAATGGCTGTTTTTACAGTCCCTGTTATAATGCAGGTGTTGGGGTCCATGAAAGCCAACCGTATTATCACCGAGCCGCGATAAAGTTTAGTTATTTTGGAACTAGATTAATATTTTGGGGTCCACAATCCACTGCGCTATAACTGGGGGAAACCTGTAGTGGCCTGGTTTTTATAAAAATGGGGAGTGGAGGACACACACCATTATCCTTACTATTAATTTTTCAACTAGTACAAATATCCCCCGTTTTTTTCGAATGTTTGCTTAACGCTACTTTTGTGAAAAGTGAAAATAGAATTCAGTATGTTTTGTCATTATAGGGGCAGCACGCATGCTCTTTGCCTCTCTCCTACTTCCCAGTCTCTTGTACCTCACAACACCCACCAAACCTACAACAACTCAGCCTAATGTAGCATCAGAACCATTTTTCTTTCTTGTTTACCTGCCTTTTTTAATAGGTATTTGAAACTTTCCTGTTTCTTTGTTTTCGTCTTCTAAGGCATGTGGAAATTTTGCTGCGTAGTTTCGCAATTTACATACTGTACATAGTAATTAATATTTTAATAACATAGAAGAAAAATAAAATATTACACACCATCAATCAAAACTGTCAACATAAGTTTATTCAGTTTTTAAGCTGGTCTGGCTGTCTACCTATGTATGGGTTAGGCTACTTTTGTCTACATTACTTTGGTCTAAGATCACTTTTGTCCCCACAATATCTCCAAAAGTTCTGAATGAATTTTGATGAAATTTTGTCGAATGGTGGGCCATTGGTTAAGGAAGAATTGATGGTGGTGGATCCAAGGATTTTTTTCAATTGATAGGAAAGAAATTCCAGGATCCATCCCAAAATTTAATTTTAAAAAAAATATCTATTTTGCAATTTAGATACTGTACATAGTAATTAACATTTTGATAATGCAGAAAAAAAATGAAATATTACAAGCAGTCAATCAAAACTTTCAACATAAGTTTAATCAGTTTTTAAGCTGATCTATCTATCTACATCACTTTGGTCTAAAATAACTTTTGTCCTCACAATATCTTCAAAAGTTCTGAATGAATTTCGATGAAATTTTGTCGAATGGTGGTCCGGATGCTAAATTTGATCTGATGTTTTTCTTTTCCTTGTTGAAAACCCAACATTTTACGTGGAAAAACCTAATTTTTTGGACTTGAAATTTAGTAGCATTATTGGTTTGTACAAAACAAATAATAATTTTTTTTTGATTTTTTTTTTTTTTTTTTTTTTTTTTTTTTTTTTTTTTTTTTTTTTTTTTTTTTGATTGAGAGCAAAGAAATTCCAGGATCCGTCCCAAAATTTAATAAAAAAATATCTCTTAATCGAAAGAATCCCTGGATCCACCCCAAAATTTCATCAATTCTTCCTTAATCCATGGCCAACCATTCGACAAAATGTCATTGAAATTACTGAAAACTTTTGGAGATATTGTTGAGACAAAAACTGATTTTCGTCCAAAGTGATGTAGATAAAACTGATGTAGATAAAACTGATATTTGCTAAAGTGACGTAGACGAAAGTGCTGTACCCCATATTATGTATATATGCATGGCACGTACAGACTGCACCAATGGAGCTAGAGGGCTGAAAATTTAAACATTTACTCTTAATTATGTTTTTTTTCAATGTAACTTTGTTAAATTGGTCCCTTAGTTTGTGTACAGCAGCATTCATGCTTGTTTTTCTTTTTAAATTCTGATTTTTTTAGTGATCAATGCCTAATAAAAGGCGACAGAAGTAATTTATTCCTTGATCACCTCTGTTTTCCAATTCTTTAAATGATCACCCCCCCCCCAACAAAAGACATTTGTCACAAGATGGTTTCTATTAAGTGACTAACCAGACTTATTTACAGTTTTAAATAGTGGCCTAGTCTTTATAAAAATGGGAGACGGGGAACAGACCTGGGCTCCAGACTAACTTTATTCACTACTGTCTCAGAACCATCCCGGAACCGTCCCGAAAAACAATGCTAACCATCCCAAAGGAAATGTAAACCGTCCCGAAAAACAATCTTCACCAAATTTTTTTTTAAAAAAAGAAAAAATCTTTCTTTTTTTTTTGTTTAAAACACTTTTGTCGCGGAAGCGTCCCAGGAAAGATATTTGTTCGTCCCGAACATATTTTTACCGTCCCCCGGGACAACGTTAATTTCAAGCCCTGGAACACACGCTTATACTTATTAATTTTTCGATTAGTACAGGTATCCCCGGCTTTTTGAAAGTTTGCTTTACACTACTTTGGTGAAAGTGATGAGTGTTTGTTTTGCATTGAGCCGTTATATATGCACTCTATTCTCCTGTCTCCTACACCCAACATAACATCAGCACCATTTTTTTAAAAATCATTTTCTTTCTCCTCATTTACCTGCCTTTTTTAATAGGCACATGAAACTTTCCTGTTTCTTTGTTTTCAACTTGTAAGGCTTGCGGAAACTTTGCTGTGTAGATTCGCAATTTATAACTTGAACATAGTAATTAACATTTTAATAACACAGAAGAAAAATGAAATATTATTTAGTTTTTAGGAAAAAGCGGAAAAGATGCACCATTATCCTTATTAATAATAAGTTAATAATATTATTAACTAGCCAAATACCTGTCTTACAGACGTGTTATTTGGCTAGTTTGAAATATTAAATACACAATGTTAAAATAACTTTTGTTTTGTCATTCCTGGGAAATGGTTGATTCATCTTTTTCCCTCCCAAGAGGAAATGAATACACTTGTGATCATTGTGTGTCTGCTAGAATTGATACTGTTGGTCTGTTTGCCTCAGATAAAAAAAGAACAGCTCTCAATATATTTTTTGCAAGCAACACCAAATCAACATACAATCAATATTTTTAATTGAATTGGCTAGTTAAAACTAAGACACGAGTTATTAATCACCGCTACCAAAGGTTTAGGTTATTCATGTGTTCACATATTTATATGTATCTATCTATGAAATCAAATAATGGATAATTTTATATCCGACAGACCAGCCCTGAGCAAATATAGGTTCCCAACTAATGTCTTTATAATTATCATAGTCTGTCGGATATAAAATTATCCATTATTTGATTTAATACTGTCGACTAACCGTTCATAGTAGAAACTTGAAATTTTATACCACACTCCACTCAATGAGTAGGGAAAATGTTTTTTTTTTTGTTTTTTGTAAACAAATATATTTTTAGAGTGGGGTTCAACATATAATGTAAGTTTATGCTAAATTGGTCACTAGTTTGTGCTCGCTTGTTTTTTGAAAATTCATACGTTTTTTAGTGATCACAGCCCAACAAAAGACGAGAAAAGTAATTTATTCATTGATCATCCCCAACACAGCATATATGGGTTTCCTTGTTTTTGGGGGGGGTTTTTTTGGGGTGGGGGGTTTCTAATGATAGACATTAACAGATGAAAATTCTCTCTTAAATATGTTTTTAGAGTGGGGTTCAATTTTCTATCTATCTATCCATCCATCTGGACTTCACCCAGCCCAAACTGTTCATAGTAGAAACTTGAAATTTTGTACACACACTCCACTTAATGAGTAGAGAAAATGCTTTTTTTTGTTCTTTGAAAATTCCCCTCTAAAATGTAAGCTTATGCTAAATTGGTCACTAGTTTATGCCTGTTTGTTTTTTTTTTGAAAATTCAGACATTTTTTAGTGATCACAGCCCAACTTTTTACTTGATCACCCCCAACACAGGTGGAATGCTAGACTGCACATAGTTCTGGTTACACATACTTATATTAGCTCCGTTATAATAAGGATTCTTGTATTCCTTAATGCCATTGCCTGTGTAAAGGTTACCTAAAAACTAAAACTTTTTAATTGATCATCCCCCAACACAGCATATATGGGTGGAATGCTAGTCTGCACATAGTTTTGGTTACACATACTTATATTAGCTCCATTATAATAAGGATTCTTGTATTCCTTAATGCCATTGTCTGTGTAAAGGTTACCTAAAAACTAAAACCTTGCGTAATCGCTCCTTTTAGCAAAGCATCATTGCATATGCGCCAAACCATTTATATTTATTGCCTTGCATCCAGAAAGCCCCTACTTGTATGACTAATTTGGAATGTTTGCTGCTTGTCACCAGCCGCTCCGTATCCTGTTCACCACTGCAACGTTTTGTGCCATGTGATCATAATTAATAGACAAAACCATTTTCTAAGAATTAATTCCTTTGTTTGGCTCGTTGCCAGCTCTGAACTCGAAAAACTATCAGCAATTGATATTTCTCCTAAGAGCTGTCCAGCTGACATATACACTGCATGGCGCAATCTGGATCGAGACGAGGTTACGTTGGTGGACAGGAGATAGTCGTATTGGTTGAAGGCTCTTGAATATGTTTCTCAGTTTATACTAGTACAGTACTTGTCCAAAACGAAGGGATTATTTATGTATGGATCGGTACTTCTGCCAACGATTGGAGTATCTGCACATTCTGCCTTAGGGTCAGATCAAAGTATCTGCGCGGTCTACCTTAGGGTCAGATCAGAGTATCTGCATTCTCTGCCTAGCATCAGTGTATAGTATCTGCGCGCTCTGCCTTAGGATCAGTGTGTAGTATCTGCATTCTCTGCCTAGCATCAGTGTATAGTATCTGTGCGCTCTGCCTAGCATCAGTGTATAATATCTGCACGCTCTGCTTAGGATCATTGTATAGTATCTGCGCACTCTGCCTAGGATCAGTTTTGCTCCTTGCCTAGAATCCGTATAGTATCTGTACACTTATTGAAAAGTGTTACACACACATGGATACATATTGCATTTTATAAATGTGGTTGGTTTGAAATGTTAAATACACAATGTTAAAATAACTTTTGTTTTGTCATTCCTGGGAAATGGTTGATTCATCTTTTTCCCTCCCAAGAGGAAATGAATACACTTGTGATCATCGTGTGTCTGCTAGAATTGATACTGTTGGTCTGTTTGCCTCAGATAAAAAAAGAACAGCTCTCAATATATTTTTTGCAAGAAACACCAAATCAACATGCTATCAATATTTTTTGCAAGCAACACCAAATCAACATACAATCAATATTTTTTAATTGAATTCCCCCCAGAATTCTTCATGAAATCCAACCTGGTTGTAGACGAGCGAAAGAAGTTTTAAACAAGAGAAGGAGGTCTCTGAACATTCACCTTCACTTTATTTTTCCACTGACGTGTATACACTAAGAATAGAGCAATGGGATTCCCCGGAGACTAAATAACATTGCTAGAAAGCAGGTATTAATAGCAGCCGTTTTCAAAAACAGAGATGTTAATTAATGTCGGCCGATGCTTAACAGGTAAAGTAGCAAAAACGTTAATTAACCTCATTTGTGGCTGAATTTGTTGATTCCTCTGAAACTGGCAATCATGCAAGTAAAATGCTGCTGTTCTTTGGGCAAGTCCAAGAAGACATTTTCAAAAGCTAAGATTCCTGGCAGAACTGAGGTCCGGTGGATTTCCTGGCTACCTGCCAAATCCTTCTTTTCAGAAAGAAATACCACTTCATAATACCAATTATCAATACCATTAGATTCCATCAAGAGTGGTACGCTTGCTCCTTTTGGAGCAAAATATCTAGCTGCAAAAAATGTTGGTTTTATTGAGACACGCTTTCATGGCTTGAAATTAACGTTGTCCCGTCGACAGTGAAAATGTGTTCGGGGCAAACAAATATCTTCTCTGGGATGGAAGTGATTTAGAAAAAAAAAAAAAATTTAATTTGGTGAGGATTGTTTTTTCGGGACGGTTTACATGTCCTTCAGACGCTTAAAATTGTTTTTTGGGACGGTAGTGAATAAAGTTAGTCTGGAGCTCTGCACCCTTTACTCTGCTAATTATAAAGTGATTGTTTAACACGGAAAGATAATTGTTGTTATATTTCATTCCCATAAAAAGTTTTATGTCCGGCTTATCGAAATTCTCAGCCTTTTGGCTAAGATCAAAGTGTAGTATCTGTTCTTCGAAACCGCCATGGCTTGAGGTTCAGAGAACCACGGCCCTTCGGGGTTCCTTGTGACATGCTCGGGTATCGTTGTAGCACAGGCTATCTTGGCTAGCTGGTTGGGAGATGATTGCCATTAGCATGCTCAGCATTCGTCCTGAGAAGCTTTTGGGATCTCCACCCCCTTATCCCGGTCCTCGTGGCATTTGTCTCAGTGACGGGGATTTGTGATTCTCCCCCCTCAAGTCTCTAGCCACGGGGACATGGGATCCCCCCTCCCCCTCCTGAATCCGGCACTAAATAACCCACCAAGGGTCGATGTGCCGTTAAACAAAACAATCAATCAATTGGCAGGCTTATCCTTGTTTATATGTATTTACTCAGCTTAGTATGACACAAGGCTATAAGTGTGGGGCAACCAGAGGGTTGAATTCACTATAAAATATTACTGGTCTTGAGACTTGCTTGCTAACCATTGCCTTACAGTAAGGTGTCTACAGTATTGATATTTATTCAGCTTAGTTTGGCACAAGGCTGTAATTGTGGGTCATTCAGTGAGTATTGAACTCACTACAGTAGTAATGGTCTAGCTTGCTAACCACTACTCCATGGTGAAGCACCCTTTGTCTCCCCCCCCTCACGTGCAATCAACTGAAACTTCATCTCATTTTGCAACGCTTGTTCTATGAAATTTGTGGCAATTGATTTCTCAACTGAATGCAATAGACAAATACCATTTTTTTTCTATACCAGTAAGTAAATGGCAAGTGGCAAACTATTGTGTTTAATACCCTGTAGTGTTACTCTTATTCAATGGAAAATAACTATGTAAAATTTAAAAAATCTGTGTTGCATACTTCTTTGAAAGTTCGCTTTATGCCGCTTTTATGAAACAAAAAGCAAAAAGAGTGTTTGTTTTGCAGCAAACGCCAGTTTTCTGTACCTCACACAACATTAACTGACTTGCATAACTCAAGAACAGCTAGAGCTATAGCCACAACATTTTCTGTTATGACCCCGAGGTATGTTTTTAGCATATTAGCTTTTGAAAATTCTGAAAAACAAGTTTATAGTGAAGGGTTTGAGGGCTTTTAAAGTGAAAGTGAAGGTGAATGTTCAGAGACCACCTTCTCTTGTTTAAAACTTCTTTCGCTTGTCTACAATCAGGTTGGATTTCATGAAGGATTCTGGTGGGAATTCAATTAAAAAATATTGATAGTATGTTGATATGGTGTTGCTTGCAAAA
>VCCN01001939.1:156914-169385 GCA_006491835.1 Architeuthis dux
TATTTGATTTCTGTGTTTTTTATACTTGCTTTCTAATTTCGGTATTTGCATTCCACCATTTTAAAAAAAAAATACCAAGAATTTACAATTAAAAAGCAAAAAGAAAAGATACCAGCATTCTGCTTCCATTATGAGTCAGAGCAAATTCCTCGCTTTTGGGCGGTACTTTTTCTGCTTTCATTTTATTTTGGTCATTAACTGATTCTCTGAGACTTGGTTCTGTTGCCAACACGTAACAGAATTCTTTATTATTCTGATAAATCTGCTTTTACGTCAGGAATAATGATTCTATGCAAAGACTCCATCATAGATATTTATAAAACACTAACGCCTCTTTGTGTAGACAGTAATTTATTGATGACATATTTCTGTCTTATCCTGTTTTTATAGAGTTATCAACACCATTTTATAATTATATTTATTAATTGTTATTTTCCTCAGAAAGTTTAGTATCTGAAACCGTCAACCAAAACTTTTCAGTTTTTAAGTTGGTCTGGCTGGCGTACAGTGGAAATGGAGTTAGAGCGATGAAAATTCAAACATTCACTCCTTATGTCTAGAAAAAAAATCTTTTTTCCTTCTTTTTTTTAGTGGGGGGTTCGATTTGCTATGTAAGATTATGCTAAATGTGTCCCTTATTTTGGGTCCGGCAGCATTCACAGTTTTTTTGTTGTTGAAAAATCGAACTTTTTTTAATGATCACTGCCCGACAAAAGGCGAGATATCTATGTATCCGGTCTTTGCCCAGCCCTAACCATTCATAGTAAAAACTTGAAATTTTGCACACACACTCCCCTCAATGAGTAGGGAAAATGTTTTTTATTGTTGAAAATTCCCCCCAAATAGGTTTTTAGAAGAGCAATGTAAGTTTATGCTAAATTGGTCACTAGTTTGTGCCCGGTTGTTTTGGGAAAATTCAAACCTTTTTTTTGTTTTTAGTGATCATAGCCCAACAAAAGGCGAGAAGTAATTTATTTATTGATCAGCCCTTTTTCCAATTTTTTAAATTGATCACCCCCAGCGTGGGACCAAAAGACATTGGTCATGTGATGGTTTCTATTAAGGGACTAACCAGACCTTTTATTCTGATTTCCTATGTCTGGAACAATGATTCTATGAAAAGACTCCATCATAGATATTTATAAACTCTAACCTATCTATATGTAGACAGACTTTATTGATGAAATATTTCCGTCTTATCTAGTTTTTATAGTGTTACTAATTATTACCCGGGGAAAAATTCACGGATATATTTGAATTTTTAGGAGTTGATTTTTTTTCTTCTGTGGTTTAGCTACCCAGTTCAGCCATACTGTTGGAATACTCCTGCAAAGGGGCAGCAGAGCTCCATAGCAATCCCGGGCATCTGCCAGAAGCTGTCAAACCTTGAGGCCTGCTTCTATTCGGGCCACCTCTGTGGACCATAGCATGCAAACCTTTGGTTTAAAGGGTGGGTCAGCCATACGTACATCGCACTTTAGCTTAAAATTCCATCGGGCAGGCTAGAGGGCTATTCTGCATACAGGCCCTGCCAACTAATGTCCTATAGTGATAGAAAGGTTAGGTAAAGCATCCGGTCTCTTAAGAGACAACCCCTAATTGAGTATAGAACCCAGTGACGAAGATCCGGTTTCTGTTGCATGCATCAGCTTAGTGATCCTTGCAAGTTTTAAGTCTGGTCGAGACCAGGACTTTATTCCTACAAGTTTTTTTTGACCACCCATTTGACAGGATGCAAGTCCACCGAAGGGATACCTCCATCTTATCCACACAGCTTAGAGTGTACTCAATTAGCTGATGAGTGCACAGGGAAATTTGTCCTAATGAAGAGTTTGAACCCAGGACCTTGCTAACCATTACATTATCTGAGCAGACAATTCTTGGAATAGATAATATAATCCTAAGAAGACTACTTATCATTCCAATAGTTGTTTCGACCTGTGGACTCATTATTTATGTAGCTTTTGTTGTAACCACAACATTTCTAAGCCATTCTTATATATATATATATTATAAAGGCCATAATGCATTTGGTAAAAATATCTACCCATGTTTCTGGGGAGTTCGAGTGGTTTCTTCACATTCTTTTACTTTGAGATTTAATAGTTCACCACTTCAAAGCTGTTAATAGTGTAAATAAATGTTTACATCTTATCAATTTCATCTGAGGTTTTATTAATAAGTAACTCAAGTGGAAGAGCCCATTGTTTCAAATGTTGAGTAGGAGATATTTTTATCAGCAAGATTGTTACATTTAAGTGTCCATTGTTACAGACATACTGTTCATTATATAGATAGATTCTTTATTGATGAAATATTTCTGTCTTATCCAGTTTTTATATAGTTATATGCATGCATGTATCTGTATGTACGCACATGGGCACCCACTCATGGGAAGAAGGAAGAGGAAGGAACACGAACACATAAATCACACATACACCTCCCACCCACTCAATGGCTGATAGACATAAACCCAGCTATCTAGACACCCCATACTGGGCACACAGATAACCAGGATTTGATCCTTGTTTAACGCCGCCCCTCTCTCCTACAACCAACACTCTCTCTGCTTTTCCCAGCTCAGTATACATTTTACAAACATGTGAGAAATCGGACTGCACACACTTGAGTTTTTCTGCAATGCAAAAGAGCTTCTGAAGATGCTGAATGAAACACGGCGAAATGCATCAAGGCTTATCTTAATGATAATAAATATGTTTGAGATGTAACACACTTTTCTCAATCTTTCATTTCCACATTGTCAAATTAACATTCTGTCGGATTATCGTACATCCACAACAAACATAGTTATGTACATCATTTGATAATCACATTTATTGACTGTTATTTTCCTCAGGGGTATTTTTTATTCTTTATATATTGAAAGACAATACTGTCTAGACTCAAAGCATCTAATTTTCTATACTCGGTGAATTAGTGCTGAGCTGTTATCTTGTGGAACTACACTGTTTTCTGTCAGAAATTATATTTTGTCTGAAGGGAATATTCAGAAAATTAATTCTTGGGAGATGCTTAATATTAAAAATAGAAGGTATATATTTGTTTCATCAGATGCAAGGATTTTATGTACCTCTCTCAACACAGTTGTAAGAGGTTTGTTTTTGGTTGCGTCTGTTTGTTTTTGGTTGCGTAGGTTTGATTGTTTGTTGATTTGCGTGTTTTCCTGTCTGCAAGATATCTCAAAGTTCTAAAGGAATTTAATTCAGATTTTCTGGAAAGTTTGGGATACTTTTTTTCTAGGCAAAGGAAGAACTGATTAAATTTTTGAGTGGATTCATGCACAATTATCTCCCCTCATCATCACTGGCGGCTAATCTTGGCAGACCATAACCGATGCGCCCCTGGAGTGCAGTCGGAAGCTTGGGTCCAGGCACCACCTGGTTGCGAGGGTTGTTGCAGCACGCTTCGATCAATCCCTTCTCTCTGCTTGCAAACCAACCACCCCTCTCATCCGTGTCTGCAATCCCCCTGCGGATAGTCTGTCACCAGGCATCGCGATCCTCAGCTTGTATTTCCCAGCTGTCTGGAGAGATATTGCAGGCCTACATCCTAGTTATATGTCCAAAACACATATCGACAATTTTGTCTGTTTTTAATCTGTTTAATTTATTCATTCTACCATTTATATCTAAAAAGTCCTACTGTCTCAGACAGATGATAAATAGCCCTAGCATTTGGCACCCTGGGTGACTGCTCATGTTGCCAGCACTTAGGGCTAGCCCTGCACACAATATCTCCAAAAGTTCTCTGAATTACAATGACATTTTGTGGAAAGGTGGGCAATAGTCTATGGAAGAATGGGTAAATTTTGGGACAGATCTAGGAATTTTTTACAGCATCGTAGCTATATGTCCACACCACACAATATCTCCAAAAGTTCTCTATGAATTTCAATGATATTTTGTGGAAGGGCAGGTCATGGGCTAAGGAAGGATTGATTACATTTTTAGGCAGATTCAGGAAATCTTTTCTTTTCTTTTTTTTTTTTGTTTGTTTGCGATATACTTTTTCATCTATTCAGACAGTAGTCCAAAATATGAAAAATCAAAACTCACACAATTACCTTGCATGGTAGCTATATATAAACTGATTTTAATTAAGTTTTTTGTTAGTGTATGGTGTTAGCAGAGATATGCGCTCTCTGAGTGCTTTCTATTTTTTTTTAACATGATTTTATGATATGAATTAGATGTACTTCGAATTAACATTCATTCACCTTGTGATCCTAAAAGTATAACATTAAAGTTTTTCTTTGAATTAGACTATCGTATTCTGAACTGACCGCACTTAGCATTGATTAAATGGTCTCGGCAAGGGGAAGAGTAAAAACTTCAAACGGTTGATACTCAGCGGACATCTCAATTAGTCTGTCTGTTTGCACAACCTCTCTCTGACGGAATGTGTCTAGATTCACGCAACTTTCTTCCTTTTTTCTTTCCTTTCAAACTCGGCAGATTTGATCGCTAATTACCTACTTCTTCTCGCTTACTTGGGAATTATAGCACCGGCTGGTACTTAAAAAGAACCTGATTTCAAAGACAAAATCAACCCAAGCAATAGATCTTTTGGCAGTCATTACCTTTCCCGTCTCCATATGCATTTTGTGGATCCAAATGATTCAACAAACCAAGTGGAAGGCTGGCCCTGTAGGCTGGGGCCTAGAATACGCTGACTGCATACTCTGCAGAGGGGAAAGACCCCCCCCCCTCAAAACAAGGGCTACCTGTTTTTTCACCAAAGTCACAAGACTCTATTTTTTTTAAATAACCTTTCACCAAAGTCTCAAGACTCTAGTTACAAAAATAAGCTTTCACCAAAGTTGCAAGACTCTAGATAAAAAATATAAAATAACCTTTCACCAAAGTCAAAGACTCTATTGTTTTAATATTGAACTGATTTTGGCATTAAATGACCCATCAAGGGTTGATATGCCGCTAAACAAATCAATCAATGTGATGGCAAAATTTTGTAGCATGCATGGTACGTCGGACCATTTATTTATATCATACTTACAAGAGTTTATCTGGAGTAAAAAACACAAAGAAACCAGTTTGGAAATATTCTGTACTGGATTTAACATTATTACCCTAAAACTAACTTTGACTTTAAATTCGCCATCAGTAGCAGTGGCGGACTTCGGTCATTTCCGATATCAGCAACAGCTGAAGCAGCGGCCATATAGAGCCGGGAAAGGTAATGACAGCCGATCTTTTTGAAAACTGTACTATGAGAATTTTGGCATCTGCATACTTTCTATGTATGTTTCTATTTTCTATGTTACTATATAACTCCTACCCGTGATATCACAGGTCACGTAAACGGTCTACTACTGTTTTTTATAGCCTAACAAAAACACAGCTGATTCACTCGAGTTGCCTACATTTGGGTCACTTGCAAAGGTCATCCCAGGTGTGGTACAACGGAATGGTCCCACTTTTGGAGAACTCAATCTTTGAATCAAACCAATACCAAACCTTTAGTATTGTTTGTTTATTTATTCCTGTAGACTTCTTGTGGAGCATAGGGCCGCAACCACACTGCTGCTTCGGCTTCATTAACAAATAGGTTTTACTGGGTGGAGTTGACCTTCTCTTAGTTGGAATGCCTTAACAGGGAAAGGTCACCAACTGCCGAGCTATTTACTCATAGCTGGGAGAAGTGGATCCATGCCTTTTTCATGGGTATTAGTGCGAAGTGAATGCAAACATCCTCGGCTGAAACTCGAACTCTGTTCCCTGATTTTGTTTTCTGTGTCGCTAACCGATACGCTATCCCGTAGCTCCCTATTTTCTGGTACAGGCGTCCCCCATTATAACGCAGGTATTGGGGTCCAAGAAAGATGAAACAGCGTTATAGCCCAGCTGTGATCAATTTAGCTATTTTGGAGCTAAATCTAGCTATTTTGGGCTAAATCGATCTATTTTGGAGCTATCTTAATATTTTGGGGTCTACCATCCACCCACGTTATAATGGGGGGTTGGGGGCTGTACCCAACCCCTATCAATATCAAAGCCTTTGCTTCTTCAAAAGAACAGTACTCCCTGACCTATGACCCCTGTCATCATAATTAGTACATGACAATTTCCAATTTCCAGTGATTATGTACCTCTCTCTAAATACCATTCAGAGTTTTGTCATTAATTAGTTCTGTCTACTGATGATCACACATCAGTCTGTTTTAATTTGTGGCTGGGTTGCTAGATAGTTGGAAACGTTTCTGGCCAAAAGATGCAAAAAATGGCCAAAAATAGCCTAATGCTAAAATAGTTTGTAAAACATTGCAATGAACTGCAGTCCACACCAAAAATAAGAATTTATTAAAAATACTACTACAACAAAGTCAGCTTACCTCAATCAATCCTATGTTTCAAAGTCATAAAGCAGAGTTCCCCAACCTTTTTAGACCATCAACCCTTCCATGCAATTCTTGATCCTTCCTCAACTTCCAGGCATGTACAGAAATACTACTACTACTACTACTGATAATGATGATGATAACAATAATCTATAATCTATAAGACCTGTGAAGGTGGAGTAATGAATGACTGATAGTTATACTGAAGGTATTTTTAGTTTTAGACATGGTTTTGTTTCATTTCAGTTTGTCTCATATTTTTTAATTAAAAAAAGGAAAAATAAATATGTCCATGGCAAAATGCTTTTCGAAAAGGCCAGATTTATCAACTTTGGCCATAAAATGGCCAAAATGGCAACTCTAATTTGCGGCCTCATGGAACTATTTAACCTCTATCAACGAAGTTCGAAGAAGGTATATATATTGCCCAGTGTCTGTCTGTCCATTAATTTCAATTGGATTTTGTGGGGTGGGCAATGGGCTACACAGGAAATGATTACATTTTTTGGTTGATCCATGTACAGTTATCTCCCTGCATCGTAGCTATATGTCCACACAATATCTCCAAAAGTTCTCAATGAAATCCTCTGGAGTGGTAAGCCATGAGGTGATAAAGAATTGGTTAAATTTTGGAGCAGATCCATAAATCTTTTACATTTACCTCCCCTGCATCATAGCTATATGTGAACGGATTTTCAATCAGTTTTTAGTGACAAAGGTGTCGGCAGAGGTATGCACTCTCGGAGATCTTTCCAGTGCATTTTGACTGGTTTCTGAATCATTGTATGGTTTTAGACTTTAGTTCTGTTGAAAGGAATCTTGATTGGGGTTTTTCTTAAAGTGACTTTGATCTTTAAGTCATGGGACAAAAAAACGGCAGTTAATTTATAAATTTTAGCTTATTTTTTTCCCAGGCTGAATTGGCATAGTTCAACTAGTGTTTTTCACTTCTTCATTTCAGTTTTGAGAATAAAGTATTTAAAAATTGGAAAAAAGTTCAACAATTTAAAAATCTAAAACATTAAACGCCTCGAGTTGAAACACTTTAAACTTGAGCTGCAGATCAGTGTTTAACAAAGAAAACCGGGGTGATTAGTTCACTTTATTACTTCTTTTTTGTCGGGCTGAATTGGCAGATTTCAACTAGTGTTTTTCACTTTTCTATTTTAGTTTTGAAAATAAAGTACTAAAACATTTGGGGGGAAAAAAAAGTTTTGAAAATATAAAACATGCCTTTTGATAAAAGTTGAAACATTTTGAACTTGCACTGAAGATCAGATGAGGTCAACAAAAAAAAATGGGTGGGGGTGGAATTAGTTCAGTTTAATACTAAAGATGAATCAGTAGAAATTCATTGTATAAAGATGGAGCCAGAAAGTCTGCTAAATTTACTAATGAATGACATTAAAGGCCCATCAGTCACTAGTTCATATTCTGTCAATCAGCATGGCCCTTTTTTAATTTGTTTTGATTAATTCTGATGTCATTATATTAGGTTGATGACAAAGTCCCCAATGCCATCTTTTGCATAACATCAGGGGTTCCCAACCTGGGGTACATGTATCCCAAGGGGTTCATTTGCACTTCTCTAGATGTACATTGGAAGGGTGTTTTTATAGGATTGGGAAGTTTTCTGGGGCCCACAGTTTTGTATTTTATAAAAAGCCAAATATGGCCAAAAAATGTCAAAAACATCCCCAAATATGGCCAAAAAGACACTAGAAATGTGGCCAAAAACACACTAGAAATGTTCAAAATGTCCAAAAACATCCTAAAAATAGTAAAAAAACATCCCCCAAAATGTCCAAAATCACACTAGAAATGACCAAAAACATCCCCAAAATGGCTAAAATGACACTAGAAATGGCCAAAAACAGCCCAAAAATGGCTGAAAAGACACTTAAAATGTTGAGAAAATGGCCAAAAGATCTCCAACACAATCAAAACAGAGCTCAGTTTAATCTAGAAATTGGAATTAGGTTTCTATTGGGAATTAGCCGGCTGAGACTGCTGGTTAACACTCTGATAGGTGTCTGAGAGTATAACCATGGTGTACACTGTAACAACCTTGTTATAAAACAGGTGATAAACGGATTGCTGAACCTGCTATTCAAGCACTGCTGTTATTTCCATCAACATTGCTATTGTGAGTCAACAATATCCAGTGTTGTTGGCGATTAAATAAAAACACAGATCGAATCTCAAAACACCTGAACATGATCTGTTGTGCATTTGCTAAAGTTTCCCCTTGTATTAACGAATGTGTTGCCAAAATACAGGCTCAACCATCTCTCAATCTAAGACTGACCTATTCAAAGAATTGATCACTGACTATCTTAAGAAGCTGGAAGAGGAACTTAAAGGATATTTACCAAACCTTTCACTAACAATTGGATGGAGCTCTTATTAAAATCTATATAATTTTATCAATTTTTGATCCTTAATTTAAGGGTTATACAGGAACCTGTCAGAATGCCCAAGGGGTGCAGAAGAACAAAAAGGTTGGGAATCCCAGCATTAGGGAAATCTTAGAAGTGTCTCTGAAGTTGACTCCTTTAATGTTTGTGCATGCATACTCTTTTTAAAGAATCGCCTTCACTCTTCATGTTTAATCTGGAAAATAGTGCAATGGAAGTGTTTTTCACAAATTTAATTTTTTTTTTTTTTTTTTTTTGTAATTCTGATGTCATTGTATTAGGTTAAGGACAAAGTACAGGTGGTCTAATGGTTAGCTGCACAGAAAATAGAATCAGCAAACAGAGTTCAAAATCTGGCAGTGGGAGCTGCCGTTCACTTCGAACCAATGACCTTGGGAAAGGTGTAGATCCATCTCTTCTTCCCTGAGGTATGGATAAATAGCAGGGCAGTCTTGACTCTTCATCCTTGGTCGGCAACCAGTCTTAGAGATGCACAACTCTGATTCCAAACCGGAAAAATCCAACCCTTGTCCTGCATTGTGCGAGGCTGGTAACAGACAGAGTAATAAACATGTTCCAGAAATATACAGTTAACAGGGTTTGGGTGAAGCTTAGAGGGGCTTAGCAACCAGGAAATGGATTATTATAAAATTATAAGTAAAATAAAGCAGATATGACAACTGTCACAATACAATCAAAATAACTTTTTAATGTTGATAAAACTAAACCCTCCTATGCTATCTAATGACAAAAACAGAATGAAATTTTTGGGTCACCCAATATGTGAAACTTTGCATCAAGAAAAAGCCTGAGTTTCAAATTACAAAATTATGACTGCAATTGTGCTAAAGTGTTTGATTCACGTATTGCATGGTCTTAGAATAGATTTCCATTATTGCCTTTAGGTGACCATTACACTCTGAAGGTTAAACTATTTACAAATAGTCTTTTTAACAACTACAACAAACAAACAAGTGGTTTGTTCTGTATAATAAAATGTTTTTCTTTATGGAATATAGCCTTGTATAGCCTAGGCCAGTGGTTCCCAACCGGGGGGGTGGGGGGACCCCCTCCCCCTTCGGGGGGCCGATTTTGGGTAGTCCAAGTGGGGAATAAGGCTATTGGGTAAAAAATAAAAGTCCAGTCTAGAGATAGGGTTTTCTACACTTACATCTATCAAGTTGAGGTTGATAATGATTTAAGATGTGCTCTCACAAATAAACCCACAAATCGAAGAACTAGTAGCAACAAACAAGAACAGAGATCACATTGATGTGTATATCAGTTATCAGTTATAATAACAGAATTCTTATTATTTTTGTAATAAATTGGAATTTCAAATGATGCATTCTAATTATTTTTCGCTTGCTTTCTTTGTATAACAAATACACAGCAGCAGCTGTACAATTATAAAATTAAACTAATTCTTAGTATGAAGCTGTCTAATTTACGTAAAATAAAGTTATTATTTGAAATTATTCTTTGTTGCAACTTAAATGGAGCGGGTATAACTAGTAATCTTGTTGATAAAAGTAGGGAATGACTCGAAAAGGTTGGGAACCACTGGCCTCGTATATGTGATATAAACAAGCCTCATATCTGTAATGTAATCTCTACTGTTATCTTAGCCATTCGATCTGAAATTGACACTTTTAATTGGTAAACTGTTTTATTTCTGGTTTTACTTCCAATGATAATGCCTCTGTAAAAGGCATGAACCCAATTCTTCATGTCTCATTACCAGGTATCTTGAACTAGGTTTGTTATTAATAAATCAGGGTGGTAGTGAGAGAAGAGGAAATCTGATACAGGTGTCCCCCACCCCCTGTTATAACACAGGTTTTAGGGTCCTAGAAAGCCAATCGCCATACATCAATAAAAAGCTGCAATAAAATTTAGCCATTTTGGTGCTATATCTAGCTATTTTGGAGCTAGATTAATATTTTGGGGTCCACCATCCACCTGCGTTATAAACGCAAACCAAGCTATAACGGACCGTGTTATAACGGTCTCATGATCCTCCTGCATTCTCACACCAAGCCTCAATCCCTACAATGAGGATTGCTGTCAAAATTGTTGTTGTTATTGGCTTATTATTTGCTTGCGAGGGTCAGGAAAGGACTCTCCTCTCACTTGCACAGGTTGTTTTTATTTTTATTTATTTTTAGCAGATCATAGCTTGTGTGTGCACACCGTGTCGACTACTAAGCTGTAGGTTTTTTGTCAGAGTATCCTCCTCTTACATGGAGTTCCTTGCAGGTGTAAAGTGCTCCATCTGCCTTGCTATTTTACCCAGAAAATAGATTCATGCCTTTACTAAGGGCATTAGTGCAAAGTGATCACAAACTACTTACAGTGTTGCCAATTTAGATGGGTTTTTGGGGGGTTTTTTTTCAAGTTTTTTAATTTGGAAATCACTCCCAAATTCGAAAAAATTATTTTTAAAAAACATCAAAATTTGCAACACCTCAGAAGTTTGAAAAATAAAAATCTTAACTGGCAATGCTGCCTCAGTCAGAATTGAACTCAGTTTGCTGATTCCGTAGCGTTAACAATTAAGCCACTCCACACCTCCTGTCAAAATAACAAATGATAATTGACAATGACAATCAATCTGTTTTGTAGAGTACAAAGCCCTTTTCATTATAACGTTTTTTTTTCCCCCCGAGATAATCAATAACATACCTTCTTTTACAAGCCTCTTTACGATTAATTAAACTGGGAATCAACATCCCTGTTTGTATTTTTTCAATGTCTCTTCATTAGTGTTTTGTACTTGTTGATTAATTGCATAATTAGGTGAATTGTTTGGGCGTGCCTTGATTGCTTCTAAATTGCTGTCAGCTTCTTTTAAATTGCCTATTAGTTATTGTTCGGTTTCTTAAAGAAGAAATTAAATATATTTTGTCATCCTTTTTCAAACAGCTCATCCTTGAATTTCTTCACAAACAAATTAAATCTCAATCATTATTAATTTTTGACTAGTATTGTTGTCTTCAATCCAAGTTGGAGTTAACTTTGTTTTTGTTCCATTATACGGCCCTGTCGGCTGGGGACTAGAATACGCCGCCTGCAGGGGGGTAAGAAACCCCCCCTCCGAAACAGGGGCCACCTGTTTTTTCACCAAAGTCACAAGACTCTAGTTTAAAAAAATAACCTTTCACCAAAGTAGCAGGACTCTATTAAAAAAAAAAAAATAACCTTTCACCAAAGTCGCAAGACACTTTTAAAAAATAAAAAGACTTTTGGAAGTTTAAACTGATTTTGGCATTAAATAACTCATCAAGGGTTGATATGCCACTAAACAAATCAATAAATCAATCTACCATAACAAGAACAAGAGCAATCCTCACCAAATTTAGGAGAATAAACTCTTCACTGTTTGTCTGCCCGTCATGTTAAACCAAACCGATATGTAAAATTAACATTCTCTTACCGGGATTTGAAATCACGACCAACTGATTGATAGGCAGCTCTCTTACCAACTGAGCTAAGTTGATGTCTTACATATCCACAAAAATGTATGTTAGAAATACGCAATGGCTTATTTCATTCTAATAAATAAATACACTCAAATAGTTCTTTGGATGATTGAACTCCTTCTTGTTTCGGCCAATCCATTCTTTGGCCTTCTTCAGGTGTAATATCCAAATGGATCGGTCGAAATGTTGTATTAAC
>VCCN01001939.1:176579-191123 GCA_006491835.1 Architeuthis dux
CTCTCTGTTTGTCTCTTCTCTCTCTGTTTGTCTCTTCTCTCTATCTCTTTCACTTATGTAAAAGTCAGAATACATTTGTTATTAATAACATATACCCAGTTCTATTCAAATCAAAATCATACATACCACCCTGTAATTCATATGCCAATTGATAAACTACCCTATATCTTTCCGTGCCTGCCTGTGTATAATTTACCTACATCCAATTCAAAGTAAATATAGTTGAAAATAAAAGGATGTCTGCCGAGTCCAGGAATATCCTTTCAAAATTTCTCGTACTCGTTTTATATATTCGGCTTTTAGTATCTGTTCTAAATTCTGCTCTTATTGATCTGATGGTTGACCGATCGGACCTATTCATGATTGATGTGCCACCACCGATGCCTCTTCCATAGACGGATGTCTCTCTGGATCTGACATACATTCTTTTAATGCTACACATTGCTTCTTCCAGTACCTTATTTGCAAAAACAATTTGCATATATGCATAACAAGGTCAGTTTGCATCGATTGGGCTGAATTTCTGATCGTTGGAAAAGAAGTTGTAGGAAAAAAAGTCATAATGTATGGCTAATGTACACTAGGAAAAAAAGTCATAACTTTAGTTTCTAGTTAGGAAAAAAGTCATAGGAAAAACATTTTGATAAAGATCTACATCTGTTAACCAAGTCGAGACAAAATAAAAACAATTTTTTTTCGCCAGTACTTTTTTGTGCTTTTAATCCGTTAGACCCTATCAATCTCCCTAGAAGTTGTTAGTTTTTAGAAAAAAATGTTTAAGTTTTTACAAGGGTTTCTATTTACAATGTTACTGTATGTTAAATAGGACTGTTACTTTCAGGCCATTGTATGAAAAGTAAGCCTTCGAAGTATCTGGTTACTTCCCTTGTGAGGCTTCTTTGATATTTTAATGGCGATTTTTCTGTGCTTTCATTAAGGTTTTTTGCAGAGAAAAATTGTCATTAAAATATCAAAGAAACCCAGTTAACAACCTTCACAAGGGAAGTAATAACATGCTTCGAAGCCTCACTTCCATACAAAGGACAGAAAGTAATGGTCCAATTTACCATACAATTACATTGTAAATAGAACGCTCCTTGTAAAATCTTAAACATTTTTTCTAAAAACTAACAACTTCTAGGAAGATTGCTAGGGTCTTATGGATTAAAAGCCAAAAAAATTACTGGTGAAAAAAAAAAATGGTCTCTATTTTTTTTTCGACTTGGTTTATATAGATATAAGGGAAGTAATAACATGCTTCGAAGCCTCACTTCCATACAACGGACAGAAAGTAACAGACCAGTTTACCATAAAATTACACTGTAAATCGTATCGCAAAACCTAAAAAATTTTTTCTAAAAACTAACAACTTCAAGGAAGATTGTTAGGGTCTAACGGATTAAAAGCCCCCAAAATTATCTTCGGTTGTGGCTTGGCAGAGGGCTCAGGTTCGATCTCGCAGTCTGCACCGTCACCACTGAAACATTGCTAAGAAAGATTTTTTTTCTTATTCATATTTATTATAAAGTACACAAGGATATAGAGAAAAATAGTCCAGATTTGTTCATTTCAGTTTATCTATTTGACTTTGTCTCAGAACCCCCCCCCCCCTATTTTGGGGTATCCTTTCCTGTGTGAAAGTCTAATGATGAAAAATGATAATTCTAAAGACAATTATTAATTAATTGGGAACCCAGATCAGCCCGGCATCAGTGTTAGCCATGTTGCTACCAAGGTGGACGCAGGTTCAATCCCTGCATGGCGCTCATTTCTGTGTTCATTTATACAATCTAGGCCACCCATATAGCAGTCGCTAACACCGATGCCGGGCTGATATGGCTTCCCAATTAATTATTAAATAATAATTGTCTTTATAATTATCATGTATCTATGTATCCAGACTTTGCCCAGCCCTAACCGTTCATAGTAGAAACTTGAAATTTTGCACACACACTCCCCTTGATGAGTAGGGAAAATGTTTGTTTTTTTTTGTTTTTTTTTGAAAATTCCCCTCTAAAATAGGTTTTAAGTAGGGGATCAATATGTAATGTAAGTTTATTCTAAATTGGTCACTAGTTTGTGCCCGCTTGTTATTTTAAAATTAAGACCTTTTTTAGTGATCACAGCCCAATAAAAGGTGAGAGAAGTAACTTAATCATTGATCACCCCCATTTCCAACTTTTTAATTGATCACCCACAACACAGCATATATGGTTGGCGGTGATTCATAATTTCCCTTGGAATGTTAGTATCTTTTGTTTCTTACACCATGTTAAATTGTATTAGTCATCCTGTCTTTATCAGTTATCATCTTTTTTATCTTGAAACTTTCAAATTATGTTGCAATATTCAGAGATATGGAGTTATTTAAAGATTTTAACACTTGACATTTGTTTGTATTGATTTGTGAAACCTGTAATATCATTGTAAAGAAATAGATAACCCTGTCACCTGGTGGGGCACCCTTTGAGAGAAAATAACCAGCATGAACATTAAATTTAAAGGCCCTATTGCACCTGGATTATTTTAAGCATTTGCAAATAAATAAAGGAGTAAAGATCTACATCCATTAACAAATCGAAAAAAAAAAATAGAAACAATTTTTTTTCGCCAGTAATTTGTTGTGCTTTTAATCTGTTAGACCCTAACAATCTTCCTGGGATTTTTTATCTTTTAGTTAAAATGTTTTTTACGGTTTCATGAAAGCGGTTCTATTTACAATGTAACTGTATGGTAAATGAGACCATTACTTTCCGTCCGTTGTATGGAAGTGAGGCTTCGAAGTATTCGTTTACTTCCCTTGTGAGGCTTCTTAGATATTTTAATGATGATTTGTCAGTGCTTTTCATTAAGATTTTTTGCCACATGAACCCCCAGCTCCCCTCCCCTGCAGACACACGGGCACTCCCGGGCGGCCCCACATGCCCCACCCCCTCCCCACCAAAAAGCCTTAATGAAAGCACAGAAAAATCGTCATAATAATATCAAAGAAACCCAGTTAACAACCTTCAATGGAAGTAACCAAATACTTCAAAGCCTCACTTCCATACAACAGACTGAAAGTAACGGTCCTGTTTACCATACAGTAACATTGTAAATAGAACCCCCCTCGTAAAACCTTAAAAAAACATTTTTTCTAAAAACTAACAACTTCTAGGAAGATTGTTAGGGTCTAACGGATTAAATGCATATAAAATTATTGGCAAAAAAAAATTGTTTCTATTTTTTTTTTTCAACTTTGTTAACAGATGTAGGTCTTTACCAATAAAGAGGACTATTCTTTTATAAGCATTTAATAGTTACTGTATTTTCCGGCATATAAGACACGCTTTTTGTCTTGTGAAGTACAGGCTTTATCAGTTGTTTACTAACGTTACTGCGCTATGCAAATAATGTAAACAGCCAGCCACTGCAAAATTGAGGTGTGCGTTATGACAGAACATACAGCATCTCTTTTTAGGAATCATTTTGATGCAGACACCACACTATTATTATTATCAAGTCTGCCTCACACGCAGAGGGTCCTGGGTTCGATTCCCGGTATGAGTGAAGAGTGTGGAAAACTCTTCATTAGGACAAATTTCCCTGTGCACTCAGCAGCTAATTGAGTACACACTAAGCTGTGTGATTAGGGTGGTGGTATCCCCTCAGTGGACTTGCATCCTGCCAAGAGGGTGGTCATAAAAACTTGTAAGAATAAAGTCCTAGTCTTGGCCAGACTTGAAACTTGCAAGGATCACTAAGCTCACGCATGCAACAGAAACCGGGTCTTCATCACTGGGTGTATACTCCATTGATAGTTGTCTATTAAGGGACGGACGCTTTACTTTACTTAATTCAATACATCTGGCTACAATGCTCTTGGTGGCTACAAATACATAAACAGAATGAAACTTTTAGTATAATATAGATCAAGCTGCTATATAAAGGTGCACAACTGATAAAAGTTTGTGAATAATCATATTTACACTTTATATATGTTTAGTTCAACTAAATCAACTGAGGAATGCATCATTGTATATATCAATTCAATGGATTAAAGTTGATAAAAGATTTGATTTAATCCTCTTCATGTTTTTGTCAGTAAACCTCTAAGTAGATCTGTATGCGTTTTTTTTTTAAATTTTTGAAAAAGGTTTTTTGTGTTTTTGTTTGTTTCTTTGTTTCCTTTTGTGCTTTTGTTTGTTTCTTTGTTTCCTTTTGTCTTTTCGTTTGTTTCCTCTTGTCTTTTCGTTTGTTTCCTCTTGTCTTTTCGTTTGTTTCCTTTTGTCTTTTCGTTTGTTTCTTTTCTGTTTTGCTATCTGCTATTAAAATATCTTGATGTACCTTCCGTTTTTTTTTTTTTCGAATGATTTTAATTTTATTTTTTTTCCTTGTCTTTTTCAGAATGGTTTCGTAGAGTTTTATGAAAATGGGCGTGACAACGGAGCAGATACATGGCCGTCCATAGGGAGGATCTGTGTGCTTGCTACTGGAGCGTTGGGATTTTTAACATTGGGAGCTTTTCTAGCTCAGAAGTCCTAGCATTGAAAGAGTCAAAGCTCTGGCTCATTTGTTGTACTGCTCAGCACTACTCAGCTTGGCTCAATTCAAGTCTAGTTCTCATGCTCAGTCTCCAGTAGCAGCAGCAGCCGCAGCAGAAGCTCAGTGGCCAAAAGGTGGAATTAATCATCGTCAACATCAACTACTTCTACTACAAATACCAACCACCACCACCACCACCAATCGGCAGTGAAAAGAAAAATGTATCTGCACACATACATATGTTCTAAGAAAAAGAACTTTGTTTTTCTCTTTTTAATAATGGTTAAAACAAATATTAATTGTCATGTGTAACAACAACCAGCCACTCAGTAACAAAGTGTATATGCACACACACACACACACACTCACACACATATATGTATATATATATATGTATGTATATATGTATGTGTGTATATATATATATATCAGTGGTTCCCAACTTTATTTAAATAAATTTCCCCATGGACACCAGGCTTTTGGAACGACTGTCTGCTCAACAAGCTCACAGACCCCCAGTAATACCCTTATGGAGACCCCAGTGGTGCGCGGACCCTAGGTTGGGAAACGCTGAGATATATATATATATATGTATTATATATATTAGATTGAAATGACAATTCAGAAGAACTTGTTGTGTACAAGTGAGATTTCTTAGTTTTGTACACAACAAGGTCTTGAATTGTCATTTTAATCTAATATTGTTGGATAAATTATAATCCACATCAGTACACTGGTCTCATATATATATATGTTCAAAGAAATGGAACTTATTTTTTTTTGTGTTGATGATGAAGAAAAATATTAAACATTTTCCTGTGTAACGAACAACAATAATTATGGATGCGATTATGTGAAAGTCTCCGTTAACTGTAATTATTTTTTCCTACCCCATTTAAATGTTCCGGTGAAATGAATTAATTTTAACTGATGTAAATTTGAGATGACAAAAAAAAGACTAGGAGGAGTTAAATTTAATTGATAAATATTTCCTGGCAATGTGTATTTTTCTCTCTGGACTTTAACCAACAGAAATCAAAGAAAAATATACCTATATATACACACACATAAATATATATAAAAGAAGAAAATATTATCCTAATTGATATATAAGTATTTTTTGTGCTTTATTGTTTTCTGAGTTAACTTTTAGAGTTCTGCATTCTTTTTCAAGGGCACCGAGATTTTGTGCACTGAGCAACTTTGAAAGCATTTAACTTGTATGTCTGTTCCTGAAATTGACTTAACATAACTGCAAAATTCAAACACACTATCGGTCAGTGATAGGAGTCGCCTGCAGTGGCAGGACAAATGTTTTGCCTGTAACTTGTATGTCTGTTCATGCATGACTGAAATTGACTGCTAAATTCAAACACTATCGGTCAGTGATAAGAATCGCCTGCAGTGGCAAGACAAACTTTATGCTCAGTGAAGCCTACTTTGTGCTAAAGCTTAAGAAATAGTGTGCTATTTAGGTTATAATTTATATTTTGACTTCAATTTTCTTTTTGAACTTATTCTAAGTGCATGTACAGACACTATACAAAATCGCTTCTGTTTTCATGTGAATTGTTTTGTCTTTATTTATTTTTCATCACATCTATTCATTTTGTTTTGGGCTTAACAAAAAAATCTTTGCCAAAAAAATATTATTAAGAAAATAAATCCTGTTAACTCTTAAATTCATAAATCGCTTGATTCCACTGCTAATTGACGTTGGAACTCTTCGGTTGCAGAGTTAAAGTTTGTTAAAATTATTATTTTAGAATAAAATATAAATTTTAAAAATTCATTTAAAGCTTAAAGGGAGTTAACTTTATTCAGTAGTTATTTTCCCTTGAATTTGAATTTTTCTCATATGAATTTAAGAGTTAAGTTAAAAACATCTTATACTTGTCTCTTGAATAGATTATAGTGTATCATCATCATCATTAGAATGTAAGATCATTTGTGTTGTTCACTGTGTGCATATAAATGGTTGTTTATAGTAGTGGACATAAACACACCTTTCTGGGTTATTGTTTTTATCCATCCTGGTCACCCACATTAAACCACTACAATTATTCTTTTTGTCAGACTTTTTTTTTTCAACCTATTTTCCCAATCTTAACAATGGTTGCACATTCACTTTATTAAAAATGTGTGTGTGTATGTGGAAAACACTGTATGTGAACTGTGTGTGTGTGAATTATATATATACTAGTTTACCCTTGCCGTCAAAAAATGGCACCGATATCTAAGTGATTTTGCAATTACATAAAATCTCAGAATATAAAGAGGTGTGAAGCTATTTCAATTGAGGAATTGTCACAGAATTCAGATATTATTGTGTACAATCATCTTTCTCTTACAAATAATGAAAGTCTTCTAAGAGAAGTAACTCTTGCGTGAAAATATGAAAGTTATTTCCTTTGTGTGATGGACGGACCAAGCAACACACTGTATTATTATAGTTAGATGTATATAAGACTTGTCTTCTTTTTTTTTCTTTTTTTTTTTAAATATAAGCTCCATGTTTCAATAAATGTTTTATTTATTAATATAGCTAATTTTTCTAATTCTATCATTGTTACAATTTGTCTAAAGACAAAAACATTATAGCTTTTGATAGAGGCGGACATTTTAGTTTTCTATTTTCTTACAACATAGTGTCATTTTAAATCTTAGATTTTCTAGGCAGATATAATTTTTACCCCTAATAATTTCTGCAACTTGGAAAGAAAATGTTATATTTATAACGTTTGCTTATGAAAGTAAGTAAACGATAACCAGGTGAGGAGAAAGAGAAAGATATGTATCAAATTTCGGATTTATTTTAAAATTAAATTATTTTTAACATGAACATATACAACGCTAATTTAAACTAATAAACCAAAATACAGATTTACCCTGTTATTGGAAAATAGAGCATTACTATAAAAAGTTTTTGTAAAGCAAAAGAAGCAGTTACAATTAATTTATATTAGGAAAATATGGCCAAAGCACATTTGATACACCAGTTCTCGTGGATCACTGAAGTTAAGCGACATCAAGCCTGGTCATTTCCCAGATGGGTGACCGTCTGGGATGCTGTATGCAGCAACAAGATTGTTCTACGGCCTTCTCAGACGATTAACAGAACATCTTGCCGAGCTAGGACCGGGCTACACACGGTCCTTTCTCAAGCACAGGCTGTTCCATGGAGAACACCTGACAGTGTGCTCTCCTAGGAGCCGCCATACTCATATCGAGTGGCAGCGATCATCCTAATCATATTAGAAAATTTTTGAACATTCCCAGACCCAAAAATGATGGTTTGTATTGTCGGGGTTACTGGAGATTATGGTGTAAGAGAGAGAGAGAGAGATAGGAAGATGGTGCGTGCTGCCTCAATAACAGTTCGCTGCCAAACAACCGCTGAACGCTATTTTCACTTTTCATCTGTTTTTGCGAAAGCGAAAAAGTGGCATGAAGCAAACATTGGAAAAATTGGAGGTACCTATATTAGAAAGTTGCCAACAACAATTAAAAAAATCAAGTCTTTACATCAAACGACTGGTTTGTTGTGTTTGTAGATGAGATAGAATTTTTGTTTACTCCCCTTACTTTTCCCTATATTCACACACCTCAGATTTCAAATGAAGAAATTTAATGGGTTTTTTCCTTTACTCTGAATTTGATTAAGTTTTAAGGGGTTTTTTTTCTCTTACTTTTAATTCAATTTTTCATGGGTTGTAAGGATTTTCCTCTTACTCTTAATTTGATTGTTTTAATGGGTTTTAAGGATTTTTATCCCCTTAATTTGATTAAGTTTTCATGGGTTTTAAGAGTCTTTTTCCCTTACTCTTACTTTAAATTTTCTTGGGTTTTAAGGGCTTTTTCTGTACTGTTAATATAATTAAGTTTTCCTTTCATCTGCAGATAATTTAATCTCTGTCAAATAAAAAGCTACTTATAGTTTTCTTCCTTATTTATTTTTTATTTACTATTGTACCCATACTGTCAAAAATGACAGCATATATGGATATTATGCAAGGGACGTAACTCTTCTATATTATCATTACATAGGTTATGTCCCTTTAGTAACAATGTTAATTTAATTGATTTGGGATGTTACAAAAAATAAATATACAAATATCTTTATAATATTATAATAGATTTGTATTTCTTTATTTTTTAAGAATGAACAAATAAGTTGATTTTATTTATCCCATCCAAGAGGTGGATATGAGAATTGGATTGTGGACAAGTAACTTAATTTGCATAAATAAAAACATTAAGGATGGGGATAATAGTATTAAAGAAAAAAAGAAAAGCAAACAAAAAGCCTTAGCATTCAAGTAGCAAATCTTAATTTCATTTATTTAAATGTTTTATTAATAATGTATTGTTGTCCTGCTGAAAGCTGCTGCTATTGGTTGTATGAAAAATTTTGTCCATTCTCAATTTAAATTTGATGTGAGAGAATACAGAACTGGGATAAAAGAAGAAGAAATATGTTAACGATTTCTGAATGATTTCTTTATTTAATATTGATTAAAAGGAATTTGATTTTTTTTTTTCCTTTTTCTCTTTCCTCTTTTTTTCTTTCCTCTTTTTTTCTCTTCTTTTTTTCTCTTTCTCTTTCCTCTTTTTTCTCTTTCTCTTTCCCCTTTCTTTTTTCTCTTTCCCCTTTCTTTTTTCTCTTTCCCCTTTCTTCTCTTTCCTCCTTCTCTTTTCTCTTTCTTTTTTCTCTTTCTTTTTTCTCTTTCCTCTTTCTTTTTTCTCTTTCCTCTTTCTGTTTTCTCTTTCCCTTTCATTTTCTCTTTTTCTCTTTCCCTTTCTTTTTCTCTTTCCCTTTCTTTTTCTCTTTCCCTTTCTTTTTCTCTTTCCCTTTCTTTTTCTCTTTCTCTTTCCTTTCTTTTTCTCTTTCCCTTTCTTTTTCTCTTTCTTTTTCTCTTTTTTTCATTTTCCTTTTTTTTCATTTTCTCTTCATCTTCATCTTCCTGTGTATGTTTGATCATAACCATATTGTCAAAAACCTTTATCATTATTATTACTACAACATTTTGTTGCATCAATGATTATCTAAAAAGAAAAAATACCAAATTTTCATTAAAAAAAAACAAAAAACCTGATGAGTAACTTTCCAGATTTCCCAGAGGCCATCAAATTTCCAGATTTTTGTCCAAACAATTTTTGACAACCTGGTCTTCAAGACTTTGTCTCACATCACATTGTCTCTTTGATTAAAGATCAAAAAATTATTTTGAAAAGGCTTATCTCAATTAGTCTGAAAGATGTTTTACCTTTTTATTCTGTCATTGTTTTTATTTTTGTGGTAGAGTTTTCTACAATATTGATCACAGGTTGTCTAAAAAGAATCATTACCATTATGGTATTGATTAAACTTCAGCCTTCTTCATCTGAACACAAGAACCAATTAAAGATAAGTGTTCTTAACTCTTTGAGACACATTTCTTTTTCTTCTACTTTGATCTACACCGCCATCTGTTGATCAGCCTGGGTACAAAACAAAATGGTGGGACAATGACCCACCACGCAGATACCAATACTTCAGAAGTGGGATGATATTCAACCCACGTTCCATCAAAGAGTTAAGAGGTTAGTACTTAAGTGAATATGGATTATTGTTATTAGTTTGTTTTTTGGAAAAATCGTTTGCCTCCTGAGTTCACAGCTTGGGCTTGACCCCACTAAAAAAAGTGTCTCCCCTTGGGAGTTAAAGGTTAGGGCTTGACCCCTTGGGAGTTTACAGCTTGGGCTTGACTCCACTAAAAAAAGTGTCTCCCCTTGGGAGTTTACTGCTTAGGCTTGACCCCACTAAAAAAGTGTCTCCCCTTGGGAGTTAACAGCTTGGGCTTGACCCACACAAAAAGTGTCTCCCCCTGGGAGTTTACAGCTTGGGCTTGACCCACACAAAAAAGTGTCTCCCCCTGGGAGTTTACAGCTTAGGCTTGACCCCACTAAAAAAAGTGTCTCCCCTTGGGAGTTAACAGCTTGGGCTTGACTCCACGGAAAAAAGGGTCTCCCCTTGGGAGTTATAGCTTGGGCTTGAGCCCACTGAAAAACTGTCTCTTTTGGAAACTTTCATGCCTCATACCTTGTACGATCATTCTACTTGAGTACTACCTCATTGGAAATGAGTTTATATTCATGACAAAAAAGTGCTGTGGGTTTTCTATTGACCACCTGGCTGAATCTAGCCATTATATATGTTTATTTACTTCTCTTGTACTATCCATGATAGTTAAGGGAAATGATATTACTTTGTATTATAAAGGGTTCTTTCAGCCCCAGGACATCTGTTAGCCTCGTGAGACCCTGGATAAGTCTTGCTTTCCAGGGTGCAGACCTGGGCAAGGTTATGCAGAATCGAAGTTGTCCAAAGGAAGGGCAAGGGTCAATACAGCTTTCCCAGACCCCCAAAATTGTGATGATGGTACTTTTGGCAGAGTAGTCAGAGGTTGGGGTGGTAGTAGGTACAGGAGGCTGGTGTGTTGGAGAGAGAGATTAAGAGAGTGTGCGCTGCATCTATAACCGCTCACTGCATAACAAACACTGTTTACGCTTTTCGTTGTTTTTTGTAAAAGCGAAAAAAGTTGTGAAGGTGAAGCTTCAAAAAGCTGGGGATACCTGTACATCCAATATCGTAATATCTTCTATATATATATATTCCTTTTTATTTTTAAATTCCAATTAGGTGATATTATTCCTTTGCTTTAGAAAATTCCTCAACCAGCCATACCGCTTCAAATAGATTTGTCGCAGATTTGAGCCTACAGGAAGCTTAGAGAATCCAGAGAAAGTCTCTTTAAACCACTGAGAAATATGGCCTTTTTTATGACTCAATATATTATAGTGTAAATATCGGTTTCGGTCATGCAAGTTGGAATATGAACTTTGAAAAACTTTTTCACACCCTAACAGTCACGATTTATAGCTGCCTCCCCACGTGGGTGGTATATGACACAAAAATTGCCAGAATACCTTCCAACCCTTATAGTGCAATGGGGAGGTGCTGCACTGTGGTTGGAATCCCCGGGACCTTGTTATTGCTGCATCCCGCCTGAAGACTAGAACATGACAAAGAACAGATACTACACTAGTATCCCAGCCCAAAGGCCAGGTAGCTGTGCTCTGATCCTAGACACTATATATTTCTAGTCACTATATTTCTTTACTTGTAAAATGTACAGCTCCAGAGTCACACAAATATCAGTTCTTTTTGGGCAGAGCAGTTGAATTTGTCTTTCCGTGAAATACTCATCGTTTTTATTTTTGAAGACCTTATTAGGGCAAGAATATATCTTAGAAGAAACGGATTTTAATGTAGCGGAAACAAACTGCAGAGTAGAAGAAAAAAAGGTAGCACTGCAAAGGGGGAGCTCCCCCAGGGCTGCCAAACCTTCTCCTGCAACTGTTGTGGAAAGGTCTGCCTCTCCAGAATAGGCTTAGCTGGACATCTGGTGACCTGCAACAAACGTGGAAAAACCCTTCTAAATCTTTGTTTGTGAAGCCCAGCCATGATGATATAGTATAAATATCAGTTTGGGACCTGCAAGTTGGCATTTGAACGTTGAACAACTTTTTAACACCCCGACAGTTGCTGTATTTGTTTTCTTGTAAAAATCCACACCATGGTTGGAATCCCCAGGACCTTGTTATTGCCATGTCCTGCCCAAAAACAAGAACGGATACTACACTAGTATCCCAGCCCAAAGGCTCTGATCCTAGTCACTATATTTCTTTATTTGTAAAATCCATAGCTCAGAGTTGTACAAATGTCAGTTGTTTTGTTTTTTTTGGTGGGGGGCTTTGATTGAAATCCTTCATTGGTCCGTCAGTTTGCGGGCTGATCATCCTGAGTCATTTACTTTTCTGGATACGTTTTACCAGTTCCTTTTTGTTTCTTCTTATCATCTGTTGATTCTACCTCATCAAGGGTCTTTCTCTCTTCCGTTTCTGTGCTTTTAATGTCCACCTATTGTCAGACAGTCGTAATTTACGTTGCCGGCCCATCTTAGCTTTTGCAGTCGACTTTCGAGAACGTCTTTGAATTTTGGTAGCATTTCTTCTGCGTTCATTCGGTATATGCATCCTGCTTTGTTCTATTGCTCTTGGAGTGACTTCTAGGCCTTGCTCTTCGTTTTTTGTTAACGACCATGTTTCGCGGTTGCACAGCGTCACTGCTAAGACTGTCAAAGATGAATGAAAAATTGAAATATTAATCATTTTTATTTTTGAAGACCTTATTAGGGCAAATGTAGAGCTGACTCACCGGTTAGATTACTATGCTGGCAGCCAAAGAAGTTTGAGGTTTGCATTCCGAGTGCCAAGTTGGTGAGTCTCAATAACACAAACTCCCTCAAAAGAGCTGCAAATCTGATGTCTGACATGTTGGAACGCATGTGACATACTTTCTTCATCCAGTCTTGAAGATTTAAGTAGCAGTTGTTAAAGCATATGAGATGCTACCTAAACGTCTGGGTAACTTAGGGCATGAAATGGCTTCGTCGATGGAAAATAAGGTTCTTTATTTTCTGGTGGTGTAATTTTGAAAAATATTTGAAATGTCTGGTGAGACATGGGAAATGATTGGTAACCTCACAGATGAACAGTGATCACTCTGTTCAAATTCCACAAACTTTTGGGTAGCATCTCATGAATATCCTCTCTGGTACGACCACAGGCAGAGGTCACGAAGTTAAGCCTTGGATCTTGAACACTAAAAGACATTTTTGTAAAACAACTGCATATTTTTTACTTGTTTTCCACTTAACCCTTTCAAGACTAACCCATTAAAGTGCTTGATGCCTGAATTAAAATGTCTTGACTCCTAAAAGAGATCTACGGGACATATATATCCCAGCAGTCATAGAAACCTCAGTGTATATACATGTTCAAGGCAAAGTGCTCAGTACATTTGGAGATCAGCATGTCTGCCAAAAGAAATGCCTCTCTAACTGATTACGGCACATGGGGTCCCCAAACGGTCCCCCCATCTAGATACTGAGCAGGCTGGACAATGAATAATATAGTTTAATCCTAATCTATCAAGGTGCATAACGCCTGAATTAAAATGTCTCGGTAGATTTCTAAAAGAGATCTACGGGAAATATATGTCCCAGTAGTCATAGAAACCTCAGGATATATATGTCCCATGAGTCTTGAAAGGGTTAATGACTTCTTTTTGTTTTGTCTTTTTGCCTCTGCCAAAGAATTTCAATGAAATTTTGTGGAAGGGTGGGCCATGGAGGCTAAGGAAGAAGTGATTAAATTTGGGGTCAGATCCATACAAAATTACCTCCCCCTCTTTGGTAGTTATGTCCATACCACACGATATCACCAAAAGTTCATGTCTGTCCACACGATATCTCCAAAAGTTCTCAACGAATTCCAATAAGATTTTGTGAAAGCATGGGCAGTGGGTTACGGAAGAATTGATTAAATTTTGGGGTAGATCCATACAAAATTATAATAATATATTTTAATCCTAATCTATCAAGGTACTTAATGCCTGAATTAAAATGTCTTGGTAGACTTCTCAAAGAGATCTACAGGACATATATCCTAGCAATAATAAAAACCCTGGGATATATGTCCCAGGAGTCTCAAAAAGGTTAAAACAAGAGATAAGAAACAAAGAAGGGTTTGAAAAAAGGAATAAATAGCTAAATTTATGATGAATATAAGGAATTGTACAAAGATTTATTTAGAAAGCAAGAGGAAATCAAGTCTGGGGATGTAATAAATTTGCAAAGCACAAGAAATTAAGTTTTGATCAATCTCTTTCTTAAAGTCAAAAAGATCTTTCCTTTCCGCACCAAAGAACTCAGTTTAATACTTGTAATGTGTTGAATTGAGGATATTTAATTATTCGGAGGTCTACAGATGTTAAATTATTTTAGCGAAAATTGTAGAGCTTGTTATCCCACACACCTTCCCATCAGCCTTTGTTTTCAATGTTTTTATTTAATCTTATTCAATAACCATTATTGTAATACAAAATATTTCAGTGTAAAAAGAAAGAAAAAAAAA
>VCCN01001939.1:198760-210324 GCA_006491835.1 Architeuthis dux
ACTTGAAAACTGAAGAAACCTATTTTTACAGTTTTGGTTGACCATTTCTAATATTAATGACAATGTGGAAAGACATAGTTTGAAAAATTAACAATTTACATGACATGTTTCGCTGGTTACAGGCTTCATCAATGTAATACAAAATGAAACATATAAGGACAATACAGGCAGTACTAAACTTTCGTACCGATTGCATTCCTGAATAACTACGAAATTTGAATTTCCGAATCTCGAATTACATATTAATTAGGGGGTTCCGTTTCCATGTGAGTTACTAGATTTCTCTGGGGGGATTGTGACAATCAAAACATGAGAAATACTCTCATATCAATCCTTATATCCCCTGCAGAGTCATTGGAATCATTTCCAATTATAAAATACATGGAGACACATGACACAAAATGAGGAAATTTAAAGACTATAAAACTTAATTAAATATTACCTAAAGAGTTTATTTTAAATAATAAAACGGATTTAATAATTCACGTAGAATTAGTCTTGCAGAATATCGCACACGTATTTCAGTCTACAGAGACAATATTCTGCATAGATGATTTTCTGTTTATTAATCTTTGTAAATAAACAATTCTCTAGCCTATTTTAGACAAACCTGCAATAAATAAAAGCAATGTTTGCATACAATATATTATTATTTGAACACTTTATGATACATATTGTGCCCTTAAAAACTAGGAAAATGAAGAAATATAGGCATACATCTCCTACGTCTAATGCAGTTCAGAAAAAAATGTCCAAATTTTTACAGTACGTAAAATGAATTAGAGGTGTTGATTTATAGGGTCTAAAGTGTATGCAAGTTGACCGGACAAATCTCAAGGACGGCCTGTATAGTTAATTTCCCAAGATCATATTCAAAAACTCTTAAATATTGACGCTTAACGTTAGTTCTGTGACGATGAAGTAAAAAAAAAACAGTATTTTCAAGCTCTGAACTTTGTTTCATTTTGTATTTTGTATTACAGATATTATTATCCAAATATTGATGAATTATAAGCATATAAAAATGTTACTACTCATTCACACAACCATCTCTTTCTCTCTCAAGCCCTGAAACTTTTCTCCCTCATATCCCAGGGATTGGCAAACCACGGCCCATGGAATAAATCCAGCCTGCAGACTCATTACATCCAACCTGTCAACTTCATTGTATATATATGATATTGCATACCTAAATTCTTTGTTTTCCTTATCTATCTTTGGTTAGCGAACAATAAAATTCAGTATCGAAAAATAAAGCAAGAGTCTCATTTTTGCAGTGGCCTCAAATGAATTGATGTCTTTTAGCTAAAAATGTTTGAACGCTACACAAACTGTTTCCATAGCCTTGTATGAAAAAAGTTGGAATGTTAATAACTCTTCTCAAAATTATAGACAATACATTAACAATTATATATTTGTTTCCTCTTTGAATAATCATAATAATTATAATAATTACTAGTGGGATGGGTGAGCTGCCTGTTCACTACAATTTCTCAAATATTAGAATCAAACTGGAGACGGACACCTTAGTTTCCTTTTCTAAGTTGATTTTTGCACGATACTCACTTTTTATCACAGCTATTGTCGAAAACCCAGCTTTGCAGAGATAAGTCGTTGCAAATGGAATTAGGATTACCTGAGCCTTAGCATTTAGCAGAGGAGATTTATCTTTGATATCCAGAACTCAGTTAATTCCTTGTTGGCATATTAATCTTTTCAATGTATTGTTGCAAGACAGCTCAATAAGATTTTTTGTTTCCTCTGCAGACATAAAGTCAGATGGTGACTGAATGGGTCTTGAATCCATGTGAACTTCTCCAAATTATCTTCTTGAAAGTACTTTTGAAACCAGTTGCTAAGCTGAGATAGCTATTCTTCAGAAACAAAATGTTATCTATCTATCTATCTATATAAAAAAATTAGTAAGTGGTTATAAGTATGCGTCACAAATCTCCATAAATATATTAATAGACTGCTGTTTCCAACCGAAAAAGGCTCAAAAACAATATTTTTCTACAATATATATATATATATCTTTTCATTTTGATCTAAGCTAACAACAAAATCATTATCATAACTTGAAGTGGTGATTTTTTATCAAAACTGCTGGGGTCCGATAGCAAGTTAACGGTTCTACTTTTTAAGTTACCCCAAAACTGTTGCTATGGAAAAGTAGCTGATGATCTTTCGAGTTAAATACAATAGTAATTTCAGTGTATAATATATTGCCTTTCTGAGTAAACTTTTCTTTTTTTTCTTTCTAATAGCTGTTAAAATTGCTTCTTCCTCTTTGTAAAATTAGTATGCGTATTTCCTTCTAAGGATGTGGGTTGTTAGAAAAAGCAGGAAACTGAACATATTAATGGTGGTAAAGGGATTAGGAAATGAGTGGTCACGTACGAACACATGGTCACATCGAGGCTCCGATAAGTAAGTTAAATTTATTTTTCTTAATAACATTGTTAGTAGTGGAAGTTATAAAATCTTCATAGAATATATATATAATATAGCACATTGAATTACAGGCCTCCTACGTTATAACGTGGGTGTTGGGTTCCAAGAAAGCTAACACAGCATTATAACCAAACTGCTATCAATTTAGCTTTTTTAGAGCTAGATCTAGCTATTTTGTAGCTAGATTGATATTTTGGGGTCCACCATCCACTTGCATTGTAATGTGAACCGTATTATAACAGGGGAAGCCTGTATTAAAAGTTTTGAAAAATCCCACTGCATCCCATTGGCATCTAACCGTTGTGCTCCTGAGAGCTACATCACACACTTTTGAAATCAAGGCCTTAACCTTTGTGGATTTTACAAATACAAGAATGATTTCCAGTATTGGTGAGGGGAGGCTGCCTTCTAGATTTCTTAGTTGATTTTAAATTACTGACTCCATAACCTATGCTCTTAGTTTTAGCTGTGTTAGGGAGTTATTCAATTAGTAATTTTAAAAAATATGTAAAATTATTCATAATTTAATCTATTTTTAGTAGGTTAATTTCTATAAAGGTGTTTAATGAAAGAAGGGAGACAACTCGTGTGTTGTTTTCCTTTTCTAAATTTGAATAAAGCCCCTTTGCAAGCAGACGTTAATTCCTTTGTTAGTTTTGGGGTATTGTTCAGAGGTGTAGCCAGGTTCTAAAGTTAGGCGTAGCAAACACATAAAAATGGTGCCAAGGACACGTACCAGATAATTTTAAATTCATGAAAACAAAAGCATCTATTGTAAATCTGGTATTTATTTACCATTTAGTACTTATAACATATATCATGTATAAGATTCATGAAAAAAAAAGGATTTTATTTAAGTGAAATCACAAAAAATTACTTGCGATTTCTTTGATTTTTGAAAAAGCAAGATTCATTTTTTTTTAAATTTACATTTTTTTAAGAATTTAAAAATTTTTTAATAAAATAGAAATGTCAAAAAAATAAATAAGAGAATTCATAAAAGAAAAACAGAAGTAAATACATAAATTATATTCTTAGTGCTGCTTCATTTCATAAACTTTCACCAAAATATGTTAAAATAATGTATGGCGTCCAATGAACAATGATTCTAAGTGGCTGAACTATACAATTACCTAAGTTAATCCAAATACCTGAAATAAAATGAAAATAAAATTCTTTTTATTGTAAATACTCATTCAACAACAATAAATCCTTCTTCGTTTCATAAATCACATACAGACACATACAATTGTAAATAAAATCCTTTTTTTCTTCATAAATCTTATACACGATATATGTTATAAGTAGTAAATCTTATCGTAAATAAATACCAGATTTATATTAGATGCTTTTGTTTTCATAAATTGTAAACATTAACATACCCCCATTGCAGTATTTTTAGAAAATAAAAGTTAACCAGTGTTTTTTAAAATAATAAACTCTGAAAACAAGTGACCAATCAACGTTCGGTAAGACCGATTTTGGCAAGATGGTTTTTGGTAAAATGAACCAGACCCGGATTTAAAACATGTTTTTTTAACTATTTCACATTTTTAAAAAAATACCAATTAAATAATGAGATTTGACTTTTACCACACAAGGGAACTAAACAGCTAATAAATTGTTGAAAAGATGCCACGCTTCAGGAATGTACTCGCTATGCCACTGGGAGTCTTGTCCAACAGTGACTTGCATTTGATTAGATTTAAATGGCAGACTTTTCCTTTTTGGACAATCAAATTCAAATCTATTTTGATCATTCCCAAAAGAGAGTACTGGATTTGCCTGCTATCCGAAAGTAGAGCGTTCTTATAAAAAAAATATTTCGTAAACCAAAATGGCATAAAGCAAAGAAATTACCAATAATTTATATGGAAAAGATTTTAAGCATTCCCAGACCAAAAAAAGGGTGATAATGGTATGTAAATTTGAATCAGCGGATGTTGGCAAGTACAGGAGACTGATCTACGAGATATGGGAAGGTGTGCACTGCCTCTATAACAACTTGCAGCAAAACAAATGCTATTTTTACTTTTCACCTTTATTCATAAACATAAAAATTGGCTTAAAGTGAAATGCCAAAAAGAGGGGGATAACTGTTGTATTTGTAACAAGTTTATTTAATTTTTTTGTTTTAAATAGATGATATTATGAATGAACCATGAACAGGGCCGGATTATACTATAAGGCTGAGTAAGCTTAAGCCTGAGGGCCCATAGCTAACAGGAGCCCGGAAAAATTCTGAGATATTCATATTTTTCTTAATTTTATTTTTGACAGGACCATATGCAAACTACGCCACAGCGTAGGGTCCGAAATAAATAACAATTTAGAAATGCATCACTATTACTACAGGGAAAATGAATTAAACAATAAAACTGTCAAAATAAGAACATTCCCTGATGTGAAGTCTGAGTGCTCACTATAATTGTTAAGATATTGTTAAAATATCTTAAAACTTAATAAAAATGCCCTAACAAATATCTCTTTAAAAAATGGAATGAATATATTACACATTAGCACATAACAATCCACTTTATTCACACGATTGACAGATTGCATTACTTACTTAAAATTATACACAAAGGGGGGGGGTTCAAGATGGCGGGGCCCCATATTGCTAATAGCCTAGTGGCCCTGGTATAGGTTAATCTGGCCCAGACCGTGAACTGAAATAAAGACATTAGGCTAGTGTTTAAAAAACATCTGTACACCAAAAATTGAGTGTTCTGCTTGTATGGCCAAGCCTCAATTAGTACAAATTCGAATAAGTCAAATTTTCATTTTGTACGACTTATAAAATGATTCCATTTTTGATTTCGTTTGAAGCTAAATTTGATTCAGCACACATTTTTTTGATGTGCAAAAATTAAAATCTGTGCATTTCATTTGTTTCACTGGTAATGTTGTTCTATATAAACTACCCTTAGTAAATATGGAAAAAAAGAAAACATGAATAACCTAAACCCAGCAACAGTGTTTAAACTGGTTTGTTGTGAGTAGAGGTGATTAATACTTGTACCACAAATGCTGCTACTCCAAAAAAGAAGAGACTTATTACATTGGAGCAGAAATTTGATGTAACAGAATTCCATTTTCATTCGCTTGGAACCAATTATGTACCATTTAATTATAATTGAAGTAATCTCTGTGGCTGGGTATGCATGTACCGAGATAACTCAAACACTGGCCCTCGTACAGAGTTGATATTTGCCATATATATTAGTCAGCACACAAGGCATTGCAGTGTCGAGTTTGAAGTTGTTTGGATCAGTGGTTCTCAAGAAATCTAATGCCCCTCGATTACTCGACAACTGGCAATTGTACAAAGTAGACATTCACCAGATATATTAGTCAGCACACAAGGCAGCGCTTTGTCAAGTTTGAAGTTTTTGGGATCAGCGGTTCTCAAGAAATCTAATAAAAAAAAATAAAAAAACTACAGATTATATCTGTAGTTTTTTATCTATTTTTATTAGATTTCTTGAGAACCGCCAATCCAAAAAACTTAAAAATGTAAAATAATTTTCCATCCGTTGTATGAAACTACAGCTTCAAATTTTTTTGTTTAATTCTTTTAGTGTTGCCAATTTAGATATTTTATATCTAAATTTAGATCTATAAGATTTATATCTATAAGATAAAAAATTCAAAGCTGTAGTTTCGTACGACAGATGGAAAATTATTTTACATGACTATTATGGCAGGCTGCTCCACACACCATAAAATCCGGGCCCTTCCAAACACACACATTTGGAACGGACACTGCTCTAGTATTTTAAATGCTATAAAAACTTTGAATAGTCCAAATTCAATTAGTACAAGGTTTTTATAGAATTAATTATTCGTTCTAATTGAGACTTGTCACTTCCTGACACTGATTCTTTTCATACTGTAAAGAGCTGTGTGAATGTATGAGAGAGAGAACTTTTATTTTTCTTTACTGTTGTAACACTGCATAAAATAGGGCAGAAGGTGTATTTCAGTCATATGAACATCTTGCCGTAAAAGAGACTGTTGGCAAACTTTTAAAATAAACTCATTGGAAAATTTGTAAAAATGTTTTTCACTCTTATTAAAATCTATATTTTTCTCTTTTTTCTTTAAATTTAATTTTTTTTATTATTTGGTTCCTGAAAGAATGGTGTCAAAAATTTTAACCTCGAGCACTCTGCATTGTTTTTCAAGGGTGCCAAGATTTTCATTTTTGACGGGTTCTATGCTAGTGAAATAATAACCCTAGTTGTATTTTAGTGCCAACTTCATTTGAACTGAGTTTATCTAGGAAACGTTTTGGCTTTTCTTATCACTGTCCACAGACTTAATCATTACACTATCAGTCCCCAAACTAAGAAACTAAATATTTTTGGAGGTAGGCAAAACATTTGATTATTAAACAATGAACTTTGCAATATTTGAACTAAAATTTGTTTGAGGAAGTTTCAGCACTCAGTTATGTATATTGTGCATTGAAAATCAGCAGACAGGGGATTGTCAGTGGTCAGGAATTAAGGTAAGTGTTACTGATAGAATAGGGCTATTAGATGTACAATTTTTATCCCATTTACCCTATTCAATGGGATATTTTACCATACAACCAAAGGCGTCTAAGGGACATAATTCATTGTTATTTTCTATATGACCTCAAGAGTAAAGTTTTCACTTGGCCCTTTCAAGACTTCTGGGACACATATCCCAAGGTTTCTTTGATTGCTGTCCTGTAGATCTCTCTTAGAAGTCTACTGGGACGTATGTGTCCCGAAAAATAAAGTCAATGAGATTTTCCCGGCTTTTACAACCGCAGACAATGACATCATCATAGTATGAAACCCGTGCAGAAAGTAGTTGCCAAGGGTTCTATGACTGCTGTCCTGTAGATCCCTCTTAGAAGTCTACTTGACCCTTTCAAGACTCCTGGGAATTAAGGTAAGTGTTACTAATAGAATAGGGCTATTACATGTACAATTTCTTTTTTTTCAAGGGTACCAAGATTTTGTGCACTTAGTAACTTTGAAATTCTGTAACTTGTGTGTCTGTTCCTGACAAACAGGACAAACATTTTGCTTGTTGTACAAAGTTGCCTACAGCTAACAGTTAACTAAAGTATATTCATGTTATGATGGACTGAGCTGCCTGGTACGATGGACCACCCTTCTTCCTGCAGAAGTGTTGTGGATGATTATGTCTGTGGTCGCTGACCAGGATGGTGTGTGAATGGCACCAACTCTGGAATGATGAATGGTGGCAGGCCATTTGTTGCATTGTAATATGCATGCTGGAGCTGCTTCTGTTCCTCAATATGATGTCTCTCAAAGTGCTTCTGGCTGCTGTGAAAGATCTTCCGCTACCCAGCTTTGTTATAAAATAGCTTGATTAACAACACAACCTATGAGGTGCTTCCAAAGCTAACCATATAACTGGCCTACCAGCCATGTGACTGGAGGCAGGCACAAATTTTTCTACAATTAGTGAGAAACTGTTTAGCAAAGGACTTGTTATTGATATACAATAATTAGCTAATTAGTATTAATATTGTATCAAAATATCATAGCCTGCATATTGGTATTAAAAGAAAGAAAAAAAAGGATCTGCACCAATTGATGATATCAAGCACAAGAAGAGTTTCAATTATTCAAAAAGTGGATGTTTTAAATAATTTAAAAAATACTTAAGACCATTCAAGGGAAGTGTAAAAAACTATAAACCCAGAAATATTGATTAAACTAAAATTTTCTGGGTTAATTTTCTTTTTAAAAAAGATAAACTGTGAGCAAACTTGCTGACTGCTTGTCTGTAAGTGATTACTTTGACTCGCCTCCAGTTGATAGAATCAGTCACATGGCTGGGAGGCCTTATTTATGGTTAGCCTTGGGTGTTTCCCAAATGTTCAGTGAATTTGTCCATGAAAAAATATTAGTTACTTAACATTTAGTTTCCACCATCTCCTTCAAAGTAGTCCCTTTGCCTGCTGTTTGTATACTGGCTGACAAAACTGTGTACCACATTCAATTTACACAGGTTGTTCAAATTTCCCCAACTTTTTGGTAGCATCTTGTATATATTTTTGTGCCCTCAGTGTTTGAAAATCACATAGGTATTTGTTGGACTTGGCCAACTTTGGCTCAGGGTTAGAATCAAGAAGCACCCAGTGAGGAACAAACTCATTAGCTGTGGTTTGCAAGACCAATCTGCTAACCATCTTGTATATTGTGTATTTCAGTGAGGAGAAACAAATTGAAAAATAAGTCATGGACAGGGTCACCATGAAGTGTGTGGTTTAAAATTTTCATAACTTCAGTTCTACACCTGATAAAATCAATCTGTAACAAAAGGTACGTGTATAATGGAGGTGTGGGTGGCCTAACAGTTAACAGCACGGAAAATGGAACCAAGTTTAAATTTCGGCTGTGTCGGTTGGCGTTCACTTTGCACTAACGCCCTTGAGAAAGGCATGAATCAATCTCTTCACCCTCCGTCTATGGGTAAATAGCAGGGCAGACTGGGCTCTTCAGCCTTGGCTAGCAACCAGTCTAGGAGATGGACAACTCTGATTCCAAACTGGGAAAATCCAACTCTTCGTCCTGTGTCGTGAGAGGCAAGCAACAGACAGAGTAGAGAATGTGTTCCCAAATTGTATGGTTAACCCTTTATAGGGCAGCCCTAAAACTATTTTAGATATCAAAACAACCTTTTTGTATGTTAAACTAGACCTAATTACAAGATATTTTCAGTTGCAAGTTTTCTGAAAAGTTTTGTATATGAGGGCAAAACCCACTCTGATGAAATGATCATATATGGTGCCTCGCCCAAAAAGTAACCAGAAATAGAAAATATTTTTTTAAAAAGTAGAAAGTTAAATAAAACATAGAATTAAAGAATAACATTCAATATAATGAATAGATACAAAAGAATTGATATTGACAAAAAAGAAAACACCTCCGGGTTGATCTTTAAATTTTATTGTGCGGGCCAAAAACAGATTAATTTAATGGGGTGTGGTATGCCTCAAAACAGTTTCTGTCTTTGTTCAAGCACAAGTGTATTTTACAAAGTTTGCAGACCACATTGGTGCGGATTATGTTGTCTTTGTGGCTACAATATTTGCATGTGGCTAACAGGTCCTCAGGTGATCATATATATTCACTTGCCCCATTAAGGGTTAACAGGATTCTGGTGAAGCTTCAATGGGCCTAGTAAGTCTGAAGTCGATTATAATAAATTGTTCAAGTAAAATAAAGGAGAATAAAAGCTAATTCATTCTCTCTTCTTTGGGGGGACGTCATTTTTTTCTTATGAATTTAAAGATACTTTTAAGAGGCCTCCAATCCAAAATCATGTCCATTCAATTAGAATTAGAGGGCAACTCCTGCAATCTTAAGGCTCATGCCTTTATTCAAATTTAGGCATCCAAGTTTGGGTTATTTTGAACATCTAACAAAAATTGCTGAATTGACATTTGTGTGGCAGATATTTCTTGAGGCCCAAAAGAAATGTTTTTGCAAATTTCAACGAATAACAGCGCAATCGGAAATAAAGAGTAAGCCTTCGGTGAGAATCAAACTCACACCATCATTGCCAGAGAGAGAGACTAGTTTACTATTAGCTGCTTTTACCAATCGGTCACAAAGATTTCATGGATTAGCAGAAGCTGATTTACACTTATAAACTCACTCTCTACTACCGACTCTCTGCGTCATATTTATGTTGTTTTACATACGAGACCTACTAGTCTTTTTTTATAAATCATTCTTTATTATTATTGGATGAAGTATTGTAACACATTATTTTTATTAAATTTGACTAGTTTTTACCTTCATCCTAATTTTAGTTGTTTTTATACAACTTATTAATTCGGGTCACCTAGTTGTCTTTTTATAAATCAATCTTTATTATTATTGGATGAAGTATTGTAACACACCATTTTTTTCCGATTGCGTTATAAAAACAACTAAAATTAGGATGAAGGTAAAAACTAGTCAAATTTAATAAAAAGTGGTATGTTACAATACTTCATCCAATAATAATAGAGAATGTGGTTAGGTAATAATAGAGATTAATTGCATTTACATCCATGTGATTAGGTAAAAGAAATAATGAATACTGTAATTTAAATTCATAAAAAGAGTTGTATATTTCCTTTCCAACCTTTTTTCAGACAATCCAATCTTTCCTGGCAAAATAATTGGAATGTTAATGACTCTTCTCAAAATTATAGACAATACATTAACAATTATATATTTGTTTCCTCTTTGAATAATCATAATAATTATAATAATTACTAGTGGAATGGGTGATCCGCCTGTTCACTACAGTTTCTCAAATATTAGAATCAAACTGGAGACGGACACCTTAGTTTCCTTTTCTAAGTTGATTTTTGCACGATACTCACTTTTTATCACAGCTATTGTCGAAAACCCAGCTTTGCAGAGATAAGTCGTTGCAAATGGAATTAGGATTACCTGAGCCTTAGCATTTAGCAGAGGAGATTTATCTTTGATATCCAGAACTCAGTTAATTCCTTGTTGGCAAATTAGTTTTTTCTATGTATTGTTGTAAGATAATAAGATTTTTTTTCCCCCTGCAGACGTAAAGTCAGATGGTGACTGAATGGGTCTTGAATCCATGTGAACTTCTCCAAATTATCTTTGATCTCACAATCAAATGTCATAAATCCTCGTTTTAAAGTGAAAAATGAAACACATGTGAGATAAGTTGTGCATGCATCTGCTCCAAAATTTCATGACTTCTTTTGTAATCTATTGCCCACCCTTCCACAAAATGTTTTTTTACGCATTTGCAAGTAAATAAATGAATAAATAAGGGAGACCACTCTAGTATCAGTATTTCTCCCATGACAAATTGGTCATTATAATATAGATGGGGTGAGCAGGAATGCAGACCCCACACTGTTATAATTAAGTTGCAAATCACCCAGATTTTATTGCATTTCGTAAGTTAGCACATTTTTGGGGTCCCTTAATTCACTACATCTGGCTACAATGCTTGTTTTGGCTAATGTGGGGTTACCGGTAGATGAACGAAATCAGACTTTTAGTATTATATATTATACTGTTAGTGCACATATAAACATTATTACTCTCTCTCCTCTA
>VCCN01001946.1:426723-446008 GCA_006491835.1 Architeuthis dux
AAGAAAAAAAAAAGTGTTTTTATATAGAAATAGACAGGACAAGATAATACAAAGAGACAAAAAATAGTTATAAACAGTCGGGTTTAGGAAGCCTGTTAGGGGGGCACGTAGGGTGGTGGGGTTCTATAAGGGGGCTGTACATGGGGGCGCGGCTGCTTGTTCCCTCGAGAGGCAGTGACAGGTGGAGGTGGCTCATAAAGAGGGGAAGTGCTATCAGGCAAATTATGTTCATTGTCCCCTCTTCGATCCTGATGCGGAGTTGACTGAGCGCTGTCGCTACTGGATGGCTGATATTCAGGTGGCGGGTGTGGTGGCTTCTCCTCATCAAGAATCAGTGGCCGGGAGCAATCAGTCGGTTTTTCCTCAAGTTCGTCAGCAAAGATAACTGGTGCTCCTTTGCCAGCATACGCTTCTTGTTCACTCAGGGACATCTTGCCCTTACGCTTCTTGCGGTACAGGATGCAAGCGACAAGGAGAGCGAGTAAAAGAATCGACACAATGATGACGGCTGGAACGACTGTGGAAATAAGGATATCATCATCTGGTGTCTCCTCTTTCTTTGTGTGGACAGGCTTATCAGACACTGGCGCGACTGGGGTGGAGCCAACCAAAACTGGAGCGTAATCATCACTGCACGGACCCATTGGCGTGATCTGGGCGGAGAGCAGTTTGAACGGCTTCAAGGCCCTCTTGGCCATATCCGTCACCTGTTTATCTTCATCAACCAGTTTCATGAGGAGTTGCTTGGTTTCTTCTTTAGGACATTTTTCGCTGACAAGAGTATTGTTTGTCCAGGAGAACACAACTGAACCCTGGCCTATGTCCAGAACAGAGATCTTGGAAGGGTTCTTATCTCCGTATAACCGAGCTATCTTTTTCATAACGTTAAGCCGATTTCCAATTTCAGACATGAATATATCATAGTCCATATCAATGACCATGTTTATCTTGTGGGTTATCTTGGACATTGGCGTTTTTGGATTAGGCACAACCTTGAAGTAGAAATCTAGGACCTCTTTGGAGCCAGCAGAATCTACAGCAACAACAGATATATTATGAAGTCCGACATCACTAGGTAAGGGAAGACCAATCACCATCTGCTTCTTATTTTCAGCTTTAAACCAAGAACCTGGTGGGATCTGCTTGTAGTTTTCCAAAAAGAAGTCAAGCCGAAGGTTTTCAGTCTTACCATCTTCACAATCCAAAAAGGTATCTGGAGGCACCTTGAATTTCATTATCTGACCAGCAACCACTTCAACTGGTGGTATACCATTCTCAACCATTGGGCGATCGTCCTTATTATACATACACTGCTGAGGAAGCTTTGTCATTGGTGGGGTGGATTTTGTCGGCGGATCGACCCTAGTTGGTTCAATATTACCAGTTGTCATTGTGTACATACCATCAGTCAAGGTCTTTGTCTTTGGCATGCTACCATCGGTTGGGTCATAAGTAGATGGATGGAGGTAAGTAGCACTTGTTTCAGGGTGTCTGGTTCTGGGTCTTTGGTGTGTTCGGGTCGATGGCACAATCGGAGATTCCATAGTGAGGACCTGATGGGTCATGGCATCACTGCCATGGTGACGAGTCATGCTTGTTGGAACAATACCCATGGTAGGGGTTGCCATGATGGCCCGACGGACACGTTTCTCTTGGATCTTGATGTTTGTAACCTGCCAACCAATAATACCATGTTTGATAGAATCAGATAACGACCCATTAGATGAGGTAGTTTCTATCTTCTGCAAGACTGGCATGTGTAGGGGTTCAACTTTGCCGCAACCAACAAGCCATGTCACTAAAATGCCTGGATGTTTTGGGGTCTTGGTATTCCCGGGACCAGAAACAAGGGCAGAGTTATCGAACACTGGCTTGTTGCCAGCTGGGCTGACTTTAAACATTTCAGAAGCGAGCTGCAAGTGCTGTTCAAGATCTTTCAAAAGTCCAACGATAGTTTGAGGTGATAGCAGAGTCATGTCCGCATCTACTACAAGTGTGAAGGCAGTTTCAGCTTCACCCGGGCTGCAACGAACAAAAGGAGCCGAACCATTACTGGAGGATTTCAGTGGTTTCGTCGCACTGATTGGCTTGTTTTCCTTAGTTACATGGATGGAGAAGACATCTTTGGCAACACCTCCGTTGGGGGCTTGGGCAATAACTTCTATGTAGTATTGGCCAATGTTTGCAAGTGTTGGAACTCCATGGAAAACGTGCGTTTCTAGGTTGAAGTAGAGCCAATTAGGTAAGTCTGCTTTGCCGGCTTCAGTCACCTGCAAAAGAGAAAAAAAGATTTCCTTGAGAACAAATAGGGAAATTTTATGAGGAAGAATATAAATAAACGCAAATAGTTTTATTTTAAATTTATATTTCATGTACCTAATAAGTATTTCATTTTCTATTTATTTTGGATCCATTTTGATAAAATGGAAGCAGTTGAAAAAATAAAATACACAGGTATTTTGAAATGAGTCAAGAAGTTTAAAGAAATTGTATTATTTTCTGGTTACCTGGACCTTTTTGACCATAAATCTGGATCTTCCTTGTTAAACAATCAATATTTTTATATGAATTTTTAAAACTAGTCTATGGCCTGTCGATTCGCTGACGGTTATCATAAGTGTACAAAATCAGTGCAATCTGATGTGACTGGAATAAACCTTGATTTTGTATGCATTTGCAAATAAATAAGGGAGATTATTCTCCCTCAGTATTTAATAGTTATCTTCCTTCAAAGTGTGACAGATGGTCGGACCGGTTTGCAAAGAGGAGATCCACTGAATTCCAAATATTAATTGAAATGCAAAGTTAGTATCCAAGACAGTTGTAATTCTTAAAACAAAAGTAATAAAAAAAAAAAAATTTTTTTTAAAAATCAGTGATTGTCAAAGCAGCAGTATCATATTTAAGATTTACAGTGTTGCACACCTCACAGGATTTTATAAAATAACCGTTAACATATTTTAAATAAACTGTAAACAATAATTTCTCCATGCTTTTATTTCACTGTATATGATGGAAATAAATTTTAATGCGCCATTATTTGCTTCTATTTTGATTTTAATATTTTAAAATCCCAAGTGTGCAAAATAATTTGCACTGGACTTTGATGTGCTTTAACCAAGTTTTAAAATCAGTCGTTCAAGCAGTTCAACATTTCAAATGCACACTTGGCAGTTGCCCAAGACAGCCGATTCTTGTGTTAAAACCTTTTTTTTTTTCCTAAGCACCAAATCAGTTTTGCCAAGATATGCAAAGATACGTTAAATAGGTTTGAGAAATTCTAATAGAAACATTTCCTTCACGCCTGAACTTGGATCTCTCGAGGCTAAAAGTTTCTGCATTGCTATACGTGTTATTTGCCAGGTGAGTGGAACTAAAGCAACAGCAAGAGGAAGGAGAGAAGAAAAAGACATTGGAAACCAAATGTCTGTAGTAGGTTTTGCGAGACTCGAGATTTTGTATCAATTTTGGTTAAGGAACTAAGCGAAACAAGGAACCTTACTCTGTAATGACATGGAGCTAATCTAATCTTCCTCTGTATAAAAGTGATCTGTGTATGTATTACAGTAAGATTGTGCAACTAGGGTTTCACAATCATAGAAGTAATGGTCAACAAGCTTGTTAAGCTGACAATTACAACTGTAATGTAGTCGATCCTCACTGGGTGCCCTACTACTGTTGCCTTGTGTCAAACTAAGCTGTATATACACTGTAGATACTGAATATACTAGATATTTACTAAGTTTAGCTTAGTTTGGCCAGAGTAGTGGGGTAACCAGTGAGTGTCGATTACATTACAGTTGTAATGGTCAGCATCACAAGCATGTTAACCATTACTACACTGATTGTGAAACTACGGATTTTATGAAATTATTAAAATGTTCAAGGATTTCACAAAATCACAATCTGACTTTAACATACACACATATACACATATATACATATACATATACATAAGCCCAAAGAATATGTGTTGAAATTTTACCAATTTTAAGCGGGTAGGGGTAAAATTAGAATGCCTGTTAACTGCAACCATCAAGGAATGCTCTATTTAAATACACATTTATTTTTGTGCATCAACTCATTGCAGTTAATTTTTTTATCCAAGTTCCAAATTTCCAAGATTTGAATTGTAAACATCTTGCATTCAATGCAAGACCATCACAAGCAAAGATTAAGAAGGTTATCTTCCCATTACATTTTCTTTTCCTACTGCCTATGAAACATGACAAAGTGCTGACTGCTCTCAAGTAAAGCAGATCCAAACATATGTTTACTTACACTAGCTACAGCTTCAGCCGTCCCTGCTTGGGATCCACATATCACTGACTAGACCTGTTTGCAATATGTGAATCAAACTCAAGAGGGTACAAGTACCTGAAGAGGCATCACTCACTTCATCCTGCGCTATTTTACCCATAGCTGGAGGGAGAGATGAATTCTTACTTTTCCCCCAAGGGCATTAATGCAAAGTGAACACAAACTAGCCCAGTCTGAGTCCATTCTCTATTCTGCCGTTACCTTGATCAGCCACCCAGCAACCCTGTTTACTTTGTTTTACAAAACCAAGTCAGCTGTTTCGGATTTAAGTATTCGGTTCAAAGCCAAGTTTCTAGGTCAGCATTCGCAAACCATGTGCCGCTTAGACTTTTTCCAAATATGCAAACATGTATTTCTAGCTGTGTGTCCAGTATGGGTATTATGTATTATGCTTCCACCACAGTTGCCAATCTAGTAGTTTTAGATTAGAGTTCAATCATCAATCCAAACCCCACTATTGAGGCCTCATGCCAGACTAAGTCTAGTTAATGTCTAGAAGCATAAGTCACAGAGTTATGATTAGCATAGTCTTTGTTAGTGAGTTTGTTAGTGAGTTTGTTCCCCACTGGGTACTCACATCAAAGTGGCCTTGTGCCAAAGTTTGCTGGGTCCAACAAATATACACTGAAATTATCTGCTTTGTAACTGAAGGTTTTCTATTCTTTCAATGAATCAAATGCATAGCCGAGGAAAGCTATAAAAAGAGAGAGTTTAGGTATGAAAAGAATGCTTAGAGCCCTCAAGTATGGAAAGTAGTTGAAATCGGTCAATACGAACTACTTGGTATTGGAAATCTCCTGAAAAGGAGAGAGAAAAGTGTTCAAAGCAAAGTTTACAGTGTACTCAATGCTGGGAAAAGCAACAAGTAATTATTTAGACAGATCACTATGCTTGATCAGGTCATATCTTTTCTACAAAAGATGACCTACTTACCTACACACAAGCATTCTTAGCAAGTAATAAAATCTATGCAGTAAGTATTTTTATGCCGCATTTTAATCTTAGCATTAAGGGGTTAATTAAAAAGTAACTGCCTTTTGAAAAATGAAGATTTATTTCAAGTTAAACTATTTGCAGTTTAACGAATTTCTAATATGTATTAAGCAGAGAGACATAATACCTATTTACAGCTACTTTTTATTAATAGAAGGTTTGACAAGTTAATGTTTAATGTGTAAGCAAAAAATAAACAGCCATATTTTATCACTAATATCAAGAGAAAAATGAAGCCGATCAGACCTGCAGGAACAATCAAGATTCTGTTTAGAGTGAAGGACTCTTCTACTTAAACAAATTTGCCGATAAGAATATGCATTACAGTTTCCAGTATATATGGTTTCTTTTCTAGAGGGAAAAAAAAACCACATAGAAATTCAAATATATCCACAAATCTTTTCATGGGGAATAAGTAGTTGGGTACATGAATATTTATATACACATACAGAGTAAATGTATTGACTTTATGATTTTAATGTTTTTCAAGTAAAACTGTGCCTTAGACAGTAGCAGACTTATTTGGGGAACGGATATAATGCACAGAACTGGAAAGGAGAAATCTTACCAAGCGTCTAGAATGTTATTCCGATTGTTTCTACCTGCGTTCGAATGTTACGTTTTTTAATAATATCATTTAAGGAAAACGTTCGCTAGTTTAATAAGAGAGTAGGAAGGGAGATTTTTGCATACAAAACTAATCCATGCTTGCATAACATTTAGATAAAAACATGGATGGGTAATAAAGATTGGAAGGGATAAGGGAGAGAATGAGAAGATACAGGCAGAGGGTGAGAGAAGAGCAGAGGCATGAGATAATGGATAATCTTAGTTGTCAACACCCGTAGAATTTCCACAAGTTCAGCTAGTTATTAATATAGTTCCCCCCCCCCGTTTACTCTGTAAGGATTTTGTAGGTGTAACAAGGTTAGTAACTTTCATTTTTTTAGACAAAATTTCTTTTTTAGCCATCTTGACTCTTTACCGGGCAGAGACCCAAAATAGATTCCTCATCATCTAAGTGGGTGTTTTGGTAATTAGATAAGAGAAATCTTCACCTAAATAGAGAAATAATTAAGCTGGGAGGCATCCAGCATCCAGAGACATCACAACCTACTGACACATAATGAGCACATAAGAAGCAGGGGGCCTGTCTCTTCCTCTGTCAATTAAATATCTCCCCAACTACCATTTGAAACAATGGATTATCCCACTGAAAAGGAGCTCAGTTTTTTTCTTTTCTAAAAGTAAAAAAGAATTTCCAATATATCCGTGAATCTTTTCACAGGGATTGCCTAGTATACATGAGGGGGTAACAGACCTCTACAGTCAGCAGACATCTGCTTGTGTCAGAGGGTCTCAGATCTGTGCTTAAAGTTGCACAGACAGTCATACTGTCGTGATTATCTTTCAAAGAGTTGGTAGAACCCTATAGTCAGCTCAGGCATCATCTACCAACTACGGAGTGTTCACGTCTGTGGTTTAACTACCCGGGTCTGCCATACTGTTGGAATACACCAGGAAATGGGCGGCAGACCCCCATAACTAGCTCAGGCGTCTGCCAGAAGGAAACTCCTGTCAAACCTATGATCTAGGGGCCTTGCTCCTATTCGTGCCACCTCGGTGGACCTTAGGATGCAAAACCCTTGGTTCAAAGGATGGGGTCAGCCCTGCACATGTTGTACTCCACCCTAAAACTACATCGCGCAGGCTGGAGCGCTATTCCGTGCACAGGCCCCACCGTCTAAAGTTGTATAGTTCTGGAAAACCCTCCCAAAATCTTTGTTTGCAAAGTCAAGTCATGTATAGAGAGAGAGAGAGAGAGAAATTTTAAATGACCAGTAACACTAATGTTTCATGCATTCGTCAGATATATAACACACATACACACACACAAACTAACATGTTCCTCTCACAATAAACATCACACTTTTTCTTCAGTTAAATTTTAAACAGATACACATCACTTAAAGTGTGTTTGTGCTATGATAAATGTATGCACATACATTCATAAATCAAAAACCGGGGGTTGAATTACAGATGTGAACCATTAACCACAAAAGTGTAAACAAGTAGAAAGTAGCAGTGGTCTATGCACCACCACTCGCTGTAACCACTGAAAATAGTCCCAACTAAAAAGAAGTTTAGTAAAATTGGCTAACAAATGAGAATTCAAAATTAACATTACAACAACTGAAAAAGTCATTTTCTGATGATGGCCTCTTTTCTTTTTTAATTTACTCAACTCAACAAAAACAAGACTGCAGCCAAACAGGGTTGCCAAATTAGCCATTTATTGGTTAGATCTGGCTGATTTTTTTCCAATTTAACCAATAAAAAAATCTAAAAATCTTCCAAAGCCTAAAATCAGGCCACCTAAAAAAAAAAAATTAGTAAGTAAATGTATAATTCTTATTAAATTTGTTCTGGAGTCTTAGTGTATGGTTATTTCATTTGATAAGTGGGCTTTAAAGGAGTACAGGCAGTTCTCTACTTTCGTACCGGTTGCGTTCCTGAAAAATTGTACGAAAGTTGAATTTCCAAATCTTGAATCATTGAATTACATAATAATTAGGGGGTTCTGTTCCTGAAGAGATATAAAAACACACACAACTTCAACAGTCAAACTGCAGGTGTACTGCATTTCGCTACACACCATGCAGTGAATAACATAAATGAGCGGCGAAAAAGTCCCGGAAATACACAAAGCAACAATTAAACAACCCTAGAAAATATTATTTAAAGTATGTATTTTAAATAATAAAAGTCATTTAATAATTCTTGGAATATCACACTCGCATGTGTATTTTGTTCTACCAGCATACGTACATATGATTTTCTGTTTATTAATTTTCGTAAATAAACGATTCTATAAGCCTATTTTAGGAAAATCGGCAATAAATAAAAGCAATGTTTCTATGCAATATAATATTATTTGAACATTTTATGATACATATTGTGCCCTTAAAGATTAGGTGGAAAATGAAGAAATAAAAGCATAAATTTCCTAGGTCGAATGCAGTTCAGTAAAAAAGAAATGTATGTATGTCCGAATTTTTAAGGTATAGAAATTGAATTAGGGTGTTTATTTATAGGGTCTGAATGTCCAAAGTCGAACGGACGAATCTCAAGGACTGCCTGTATATACAACATTTTTTAGCTATAAATGAAAAAAATCTAGCCGATTTTAGCCATTATTATTTCAACTCCCACTTAACAACTAGGCCTCCTCCAATATTTTTCATAAGAATGTTGCATCAGCCTGACCCAAGGGATATCTTCCTTGGAGAGAGTTTTGAATTATAAATAACATTAGTTCATCATAAGTATAGATTACAATCGCTCTATCAAGATAGATACTGAAGATTTGAAGTAACTGCTGGATATTCACAGACAAACAAAATCCAGTGTACACAGATTGTAAAAAGCAGTAGTGTTGGAAGGTTTTAACTCTTAAATTGATAAGAAAATTTGAATGTTGATATCAAGGGAAATAACTACTGATTAAAGTTACCCACCTTCCACTTTCAGGTAAAAAAAAACCCCCAAAAAAAACCCCCCAAAAAACCCCCAAAAAACAAACTTGTCAATTAGAAGCGGTATAGGACATTAAGAGTTAATGCTGGCAACGAAACCAACTCCCAAGTGGTTTGAACTTTATAGACGTGGCGGATTAACCATTTTGCTGAGTAGGCTTAGGCCTAGTGGTCCCGAAGAGAAGGGGAAGCTTGAGGACAAAAAAGGGGTTCGAGTATACAAAAATTGGTTTAATCGAGTGAACACGCAAGTATTTTGGATTTCAGTACTTTTGCATATATTTTTTCATATCTGAAATATTACAAATCTTATTTTGTTTTCTATACTAGCTCCAAACATAAACCTTTAGAAGTGATGCTTTTGGGACTTTGTACTGCAGCATTATAGATAGTACAACGATACAAGTTATTTAACGTGACTTTATTCTATTCAATGAAAGGTGGGGCGGGGGGAGCCTTACTAAAAGTTCTGCCTTGAGGCCTGGGGGGTTAGATAATCTGGCACTGTAGACAATGACTGACACAACAATTCTTTCATTTTCAAAAACATTCTTGTGGCCAATATATTTCTGCCACTTAAAATGCTAGAGAGTTCTGTTGTACAGAACAACAAATCACGATGACTCCTCAAAAGCAAACAATAGTTCTAAAAGGAAGAAGACTTTTTGTCAGCCTTTGTTAACCATTCAACAAAATAGGAGGATTTAATCTAAAAGGTCACCTGTCAGATGTTAACGTAAACATGGCTTATTTGGAGGTCAATCAGTAGGTTTAACCTTAAAAACTTCAACAGAGCAACCTGTACTAGTGTACTTGTGCTATTACAAATGATGGCAATGATGAAGTCCTTAAAAATATATATTAAAACAATGATTATGTTGCTTGCACTTATGTTATAAACAAATGCTTTACCTTCCAAAATTACCTGCTAACTATAAAATCTAATTTTACTTAAGGTATATTCATTTTTGTTGGATTCAGAACACAAAAACTCCCTTTTCGGAAGAGATAAAAGAAAAAAAAGGTGGTGATGAGTACATTAGTATACTGATAGTAGATAGTCCAAACAGTCAGTTTTTTAGGCGAAAAATGTCACAGTAACGCTAATTTTACCGTTTCTCAAGTGTTCATTTTTCATAATGTTGAATAATACAAAACTTATGCATGCCATAATAAAGAATGTCCAATTCTGAATCTGTTGGTGTCTTATTTGTCACCGTTTGACTTAAACGGAATTTTACAGCGAATTTGAAATTTAATGTGTTTACAGTGCCCAAACTACGCTGTGACGGTTTTTTACTGCGGTCGAAAAAAAAGGTGTCTATAAATAAATGATTGCTGACACCTCTTTCAATGTATGTCTTTGGAACCAATATCACCTAGTAGAAAAATAGATGTTCTTCAGTTTCGTATAAAATTTAAGCAAGTGCACAATGTCTACATATTAAAAAAATGACGGCTTTTCAGTTTTATAGGGTGTTGAAAAGGCCATTTTTTGTAAGTGTTCAATTTGCAGCGAGTCCGCAAATGAATAAATAATAATAATTAGTGAACTAATAGGAGTAGAGAGACAAATGTGGTATCAAAATGTTCAGAACAACAAGACCTATAAGGGGAAACAGGCACCAGATGTATAAGATCTTCCTGTAAAAACTCATTGGAGTACCTACTGATAGAAAGGTTTGGTTCATTTTTTGTCTAATCTACTTAATTTTTACAGTTGTAAGTAAATATATTTCTTTGTGTGCCGTCATACATTAAAATTTTATTTGGAGGGTTGCAGACAAAAAATGCAAATACACATGTCATTATTATAGTAGATGCTGGATGTATTGTTGGATTTAATTCATGAGACATTAACTGCTATATAATTGGCTTATAAAGATATGTCTATTGTATATATTATAAGCATATTTTTCTAGCAGCTAAAGGCTTCCAAGAGTTGAATCTGTCGGGGAAAGCCGAAATATGATGAAGCAGAAACCTAATATATAAAAAGAATACTTGACTAATGTTTAGTGCCAGTGTTGAGATGAAACTTTCAGCAGGGCTAATTTTTCACTTAAAACTTCAGGAAAACAAGTTACACCCAGGCAAGTGTTGCTATGTTGGGTTTAAGTTTCAACAAATTTATAGATGAAAATGTTTCAACTTGGAACTTTTTTAAGGATTCTAAAAGAGAAAATAAGTTACAACTGAAATTTTACTTTGGTGTGAGAAAAGTTCTATCTTATATGATAAACCATGTGATTTTCTTGGTTCTCTGTCCGTAACTATGGACTCTTCCACTGTAACAAGTATTTTAGTTTCTTCTAAAATATAAAAATAAAAAATCATCTAATAGAATTCAAATACAGGTAGTCCCTGCTTTTCAAAAGTTTGCTTTACACAACTTTTTTTCACTGGGATTAAGTAGTTTATTATAATGACCAAATTTTAAATGAAGACAGAAAGTGGGAGACTGCTGTTATCCATGGTAGAAGCAACTTTATAGAGGGTTGCTCATTTCCAAAAAGGAATTCACTGCAGTAAAAGAAACCGAGTGGAACCAAAATGGTATTTGTGTCAAGTTCAAGAACTGGCGATTAATATTTATAAGACGAGAGGAAAACATGTGGAGACTTCAAAGTATTTGTTTCTATATGGACAAATATTGGGAAATTAATTAAAAGGAATCTGAATAGGAAAAATATATAGAAAGATAGATAGAGAGCAACCAAACCAAGAGCCACAGCAAGCATTGGAAATACAGGCTACAGACGAGAAGGAGGAGGCAGCATCAAGAAAACTTATCTAAGCAACTGATACACAATAAGAAATGCAATAAGAAGAGAAATCATTAAAAGGGTATCTATTTCCTTATCTCTCACATAATCAAAACACAGGTAATATATTGCTTCTGTGTCCAAGCAGACAAACACAGGTAATACAGGTCTAAGACTTCCAAACAGTGATATCTACATGGGTCATGCACTGCTGAACAATAAAGAACATTATTTTTTTGCTGCCATATAAACCAGCCAACAAAAAGGTATTCATACCATTCTCCTCCCAGGCAACCAGTAGAAAAATTCAGATCAAGGTTACCTTTCTTTGAATTTGAGTATTTATGTGTAGATTACAAAGTACTTTTATGATAAGTCTACCATGACTGATCGCCCCCTCAGAAAAATGGTAAGGGATCAGATTCCAACACGATATATCTGAAAACCATGCAGTTTACAAGAGAAATATGAAGAGAGAGACTGGCAGAAGAGATGCAGCCGCTAAGATAATTGAAATCACACAGGGCTGGGCAGAGCTGGTAATAGGCCCAGGCCAGATGGGTAATGTAGGCTCCATTTCAAACTTCCCATCGACTATTTTTGTAATCAGTGCTGAATACATAGCATTTATATATAATATAATATAATAGATAGATAGATAGATATTGCATATGATGTACTTACAAATAAAAGAACAGAATAAAAGATCTAGAACAATTTATTAAAAAAAAGGTAATGGCAAGCAGTAGGCACCCTCAAAATTGTAGGGCCCATGCCAACTGCCCCCCCCCACACACACACACACAACTCTGCCCGTGCCTACAATCACAAGACATGACAGCCATAAAAAAAAAAAGAAAAAAAAGAAAAAACAGAAGGTACACCTTGATAAATGAAGTAAAAACCAATCTGACATCTTACAAAAGCAAACTATATCCCTACAAGCTTTTTTTCACAATGTTAGGGAAATCTTATAAGTGTCTTCAGATTTACTCAGCATTTTATCAGTTATGCAATCAGCCAATGTTGTTCATATGAAAATTTATGAAAATTCGGAGGTCTATAGAAATTGGTTCTAGCTCAAAAGAAAGTCATTTTTGGACAAGAAGTGGATTCATTACAAGAATCTAAACTGAAAGAAATCCTGTCTAGATCCAGGACAGCCTTTAAGATATCAACAACCAACAGAATCTACTGGGAGGGAAAAGCTGTTCTGTGGAATTCAAAGAGAATTTCTTTTTACTGAATTTCTGTAAACAGGACAAACTGTTACTGCACGAGACTACAGTGAGCAATTGCATTGCTTGAATGATGTATTGTAAAAGAAATAGTATGTGTGATACCAGAAGAGAAAACAATGAAAGAGGAATGTTCAGCCATTACTTTTTTCTCCTTATTCATGCAAGGAGTGGGGGAAAGCGCTGGCTCTTGTCAGTATTAACTTCATATTTGAATCCATGAGAGGATTCCCTCCACAGAAAATATACACTTGAATAAGTACTAGGCTGTTTTTCTTCAATTACAATGACTTGTTAGAAAAGCACACTTCTTATTCAAATAAATAATACTTTGATAAAGTGCACATGTACCAAGTAAAGGATACAATATCTAAAAGTTTCTTTTTCACTACAGGAGTTGCACACAAACAATCTTCTTAAACTTTAGCACTCTGCATTTTTTTTTCATCAAGATCTTGACCGCTTGGTAACTTTGAAAGCATGTAACTTGTGTGTCTTCATGTATGACTGAAATTGACAGGACAGCACAACCGTGAAATTCAAACTTGCCGTTTGGTAATCAGAGTCACCTGCAGTGGCAACACAAACCTTTTGCTCTGTGAATGAAGTCGCTATATAAAGTGCTAACAGTTAATTAATGTACCAAGCACTGACAATTTTATAAATAGGCTTATGAAGTTGTTGGCAAGAACGGGGGTTTTCACTATGAGAGTTTAGTTCCTCCTATTTCTTGTTTACCAACAAAGGAACTTTCTCAAGATAATGTCAAGAATTATAAAACGCGAGAATTCAGCAGGTGTCGAAGGGCACTTAGGAGGTTTCAAGTTCACCTTGATGCCATTTTTTTTGGGGGGGGATATTATCTTTAATCAGTCTGAAATCTTCAACTCAAGAGATTGACAGTAACTGTTACCGAAAATAGTCAACTCTGGCCTTCAAGGGAAAAGGAAGGAACAGAAACTAAAGCCTTTTCCCAAAAATAGTTTTACTCAGATATTTGGAGAAAGATTATAATGTTTACTATAATTGTAGCTAGAAGTAGAAAGGATTTGTTTTAAGGAAGGAGGTCTTTACATCATATGCCATATATACTCATGTATAGGTCGAGTTTTGAAGACCAAATTTTAAGGCAAAAACGTGTAATCATTTTGTAAGATTGAAATTTAAACATAATGGTAAGAACTAGGAATAACTCTTGGCTTCAAAAGCATGAACATAAATTAATAATTTTGTGACCATAAATCAAGTGTCGACCTATACAAGAGATTGCCTTATACACGAGCATATACAGTATTAGTAATGTGCAAAAGTTTCCAGATTTTGAAAAACCAGTTTTCAACTGTGTATTGATTTATTATATATTAGAAATGTAACAAGGGAAATGATGATTTTTTTTGGGGGGGGATTTATTTCCTTATCTCTAAGAAACAAACGTGTTTCTCTTTACAGACATATTGCATTTACATACATGCATACAAGAACAGGTATATACAAGACTGATTGGGATTGTGCAGGAGATGAATGCATGAATAAGCAGATGTAGACATAAATTCATACAAACATTTTTTTGTTAAGTGCACACAAAGAGAGAATATGTATTTATGTAGATAGCAAAATTGGGCCAAGTCAGACGGAAGCCATATAAAGTTAAATATATTGTAAGATTAAAAAAAGGAAAAAAGAATTTTAAATATGAACATTTTATTCAAAAGTTCAAAAGCCTCTAAACTAAATGAATAGGATTTAAGTCAAGCCTCTAGATGAATAGAACTGTGTGTGGATAAGGAATTAAGCCTTTCACACCTGAAACTGCTTTCAAATTTCAAATTAACATTCATATAGTATAGCATTTTCACATTTTGAAATGGGGTTCAAATCTTACTAAAAAGATTAAGAACCAAGTGACCTTTTTTCAACATATTACATCTACACTGCTATTTCTATTACATCATACACTATTTCTATTACATTATACACTGCTATTTCTATTACATTATACACTGCTATTTCTCTCTATTTCTATTACATCATACAATGCTATTTTAAGTAACTTATAGCATCGATCTGTGAAATAACAGGGAATGTAGCTAATGAAATATTTATTCCATTTTAGATCATGGCTACTAATCGTCTGACAACTGAACTGCGGATAGCTGCAAATCGGGCATTACTTTTGGGACACTCTGCATACTCAACCACCCCCCAGTTATTAATACTAATTTTATTTAATATTATTCAGAAATTTCCACTTAAATTTTTTAGGTAGGTCTTAAATGACTTTTGAACACAGAGCCCCTCACACTGACACCAAGTGTGTTTGATTACGGACAGAGGGCCACGATTCTGGGAGCACAAAAGCTCATATGGGCAGACAAATAGCAAATATAACGTGATCTGATGTATGTCCCCAGGTCAGATTAGAGTCAGTGGGTCACGACTCCTGGGGTGTCGGAATGTATCAATGTTTGTAAATGAAACACACATCAATGGCCTCTAAAGTGGATACATGGACTTTTAAAAGAGTGGAGCGTCATTTCTTAAATTAATTAGCCAAGTTCAATGGATTCTTTAAGTTTGATTATTGAGGCTTTTTCTTGCACCAATCATTATTGTTAAGGGAAGGTCCATGTAGGTGTCTACAGTCATTTACAGTAATGTAGACTTAGCTCTTGGCTTTGAGAGTAGATGTTCTGAACTTCTAAAATCTTATAACTTACTAGCTGAATACCCGTCCATGCCGTGTAAAATATTTAAGGAGTAAAAAAAAAAAAAGCTTTCAGTCTTTTGAAATAAAGTTCCCCTTAAATTATCACCCTTTAAAAGTGAAATAAGTCTCCTTTTACTTTTGACACCTTAAAGGGGAGAAAAATTTTCACTTTTTAACCTATAAAGAATTATATATAAACATATAAAATGGTTCCACGTGGCTAACTATTATATAGTTTTTGGGGAAAAAAAGAAAAACATTTTTAGTTATATATTTTTGCAGGTAAATTGAGACATACACTTTACTATATAGAAGATGGAGGATGGAATCATCTTTATAAACAATATGAAAGTTTCACTTTTTAAATTAAATTACGTAAAAGAAACAAAAAAACAAAAAAAAACAAAAAAACAAAAAAACTTTTCCACAATATTCTAATTTTTTGAGATGCACCTGTATATTTCTATACTAAAACTCTTGTTAAACTACTGAATAATTTTTTCATGAGCTGTAGAAGTTCTGTAGTGTATTTTTATGATTTGGGAATATAATATTAATTCCTATGAAAGCTTCTTTTCAAAGTAGACAGCCTCTCTCCAACCAAATATCTATAACATAAATTCATATTTCAAAATACTTTTCTATATTTTATTGAAGTAGTTATCCATCTGAAAATTTGCATTATACATATAGATTCTTTTTTTGGACAATTGTCCTAATCTTGGTTGTTCATAATGTTTTGTACATTGTACCCTACGGCCTTCTTCGGGTGCATACATTTCCTACCTGGAGGTCGAAAGACAACAAAGCAATTTTCCAGCACAACCTCAACCTTTTGGTCGGAATAACCATTCCAGGTTTTCGAGATCTTACATAGTATTTACAAAAATATCCCAAACGAGATGGCCTTGATTGAACAAGACCAAACCCATCCCGCAGACACAGAGGGTGGATTGAAAACAGTGTACCCCAGAGGATCGAATGAGGATCACAACACAAGATTCCCCGCAGCGTTTTCAATCATGATAGGCACCTGAAGAAGACCGGTTACAACAGCCGCAACATTGTAAACAGATAAACAAGGAAGATGAGGACAATAGTCTGAAAAAGATACGCGTATTAATAATTCCTAAATTTTATTACGCTTCATGCATTTAACATCATGGATTTTTCTGCTCCTCATTTACTTCTTGGAATAATTGTCAGCTAAAAACTTTTTTTCCTACCAACAGATAATCAACCAATACCATAAATGTCACACAGCAAAGAAACAACGTGAACTTAGAAGTTGTTTATTTTAATGGGTTTTTTGTTCATCAGTTTAACCTTTTCTTGGATCAATAAGGATTTCCAGGCTTAACACCCACCATTGACACTTGCAGCTACTTTTTCTCTCTCTCCCAGAAACTATTGGAAGGATTAAATGCAAACTAGAAATCCAAAGATTAAATGATTAGCGACATCAGTGCTCTCAATGGAAATTAGTCCAGCAGTAACTGGGAGTTTTTAGCACAATCCCAATTTTGTTGCTAAGGCCTAAAAGAGGGGCTGAATGAACCACCACTTGACCCCAAAATATACTCATGTCACCAAAAAGCAGCCAGGTTTCTTTAGTTGTAATAGTCATTCAAAACATTTAACTCATTAACTGCAAATGACGGAAACTTTAGTCATTGCAGTTCTATTGCTCATTTGCAAACAACGGAAATTTCCAGCCAGTCACACAATGGACTCTCCCACTTAAAAGTTATGGATGGCATTTTCTGCTTGTTTCTATGTCAGTAACTTTAAGTGAAAGGGTCCATTGTTTACAGAGAAAAACTGCCTGGCTTATTGTGCCCCACCCTGTATAGTAAGTTGCCGCCGCATTTCTGTTCCTGCTGTAATAGGTTAATGGGTAGATAGGAGTTTCTAGTTAATCTTAATTCACCAAAACTTGTTCCATTTGTAAAGGTCAAAGTAAAAACCATAAATGGTAAAGGAACAAAATCAGATTGAAAGATTTGTTACCCCCCCCCCCCTATATTTCCAATCTTCACCTGATTTTTGTGTTACTCATCATGAGAAGACTTGACCAGAGGAAGCTCATGAACAACAAACCTTCAAAAAGACAATAAAGAAAAAGGCAGATTCTGGGAAGGCATTGAAAACTGAAGAAGTCTTTCAAGCTGAAACACAAAAACCACAGATAATCACTAACATTCTGCAAGCGCTCAGAGCTGGCTCAAGAGCCTATAAGAAGTGCTTAATTATGAAAACTATCCCACGTGGGTGAGAGAAATATTATTCAACTCTTCATTCTAGTATAAAAATGAGAAAATGTATGCTATTTTCTAGAGTATTATGGGATAACCAAGTTTTTATTATAGACAACAAACAACTCATTCTCACAATTTTATAGGTAGGTCCCTTTAGAGCAAAGGATTTGACCAACTGTCTTGTCAAACTTTACCAAAATAATGGAAGAGAATCAAAATAACTAGCAATATCAAGTCATGCACACTGATAAGTATTCTACATTACTAGGTTTATAAATTTATGGAAGTTGTTTTTATAAAACTTTACAAGCAGACTTAAAAACGTTATTCAAAAATAATTATCAAAAATTCTAAAACCTTGAAAGTTACCTAAAAAAGACAGACATTGGCTGAGGTAAATAAGACATCTCTCAATTTTAAAAGGCCAAATAGGTGTAAAGATACTTATAGTAATAATCCTATTAAAATTATGATAGGCTTGTCCGATTCTCACAAAAAGTCTCTGGAATATTCTGTATGCTATGTGTGCGTGTGTGTGTGAAAATATAATTTCAGGTCTTTTCTCTCTGCAGACTATCATCCCACCCTTTCACTGCAATGATCATTTTCTTTGCAATTAGCCTTTCTACTGATTAACATTCCAGGTGTTAACACTCATGTGCTAAGTGGCAAAACTTATCTAAGCTATAAAACATCTAATACACTAGTGAATGCACATTGCTTTGATAGGCAGTATAGTTTAGTCAGTAATTTGAAAGGTTAACGCAAACTAAAATTCTTGTATTCCTTTTGGGTAAAAAATAAAATAGTAGTAGTTGTAACTATATTATCAGCAGCCTAATGGACACACACACATACACACAGCAGAACAGTATTTTGTGTTTGTATGTTCGCAAAACCTCCTTCCTCTCTCTGTTTGTTATCAGAGACTGATGGCTCGCAAATTATATTATGGATTTGAATTATGTAGGAGCTTGCTGTAGAGTAATTTTTATTGGGTTAATCTTGCAAGCCATGGTTAGTGATTGATACTCAGTGGGTGCAGTCTTGTGCCATATTAAGCTGAATAAATACTTACTACAGATGTATAGTTTTCCATGTGCTATTGAATTTTCATCAAATGGGTTTGTATACAGAAGATCTCATTCTCAGACAGAATATCACAAAGAAGAGTCAAGAAAAGATTAGTGTAAGAAAAAGAAAGCAGAAAGTTATGCAGGAATCCCCCGATATAGCGTGCTTTACGATATAAGGCGAGTAGGTAGTGGAGGACTAAATACTTTGGCTTATATTATTGCCCACACCTCCAGAAAATTGTGAATAAAAACAGAATTTCATCAAAAGTCTTAAATATTAAATTTCTTCAATCAATTAACATAATTATGTGGTGCTCTACATATAATTTCTTTGATTTTGTGATGAAAGCAACAGCTTCATTCACTGGAGAATTTGTTTAGCACTCGTAATT
>VCCN01001946.1:461448-483929 GCA_006491835.1 Architeuthis dux
GGGGGGGGGGTATTTACAATTAATTTTTTTCACATAATATTGCATGTTAAGGGAAGTAACCGCATACTTCGTAAAAACGACGTAAAGAACGTGCCCAGTTTCGCATTACAATTATATTATAAATAGAACCCTCACTATAAAACCTTACAAAATTGACTTTTTACGAAACTGACAAATTCCATGGGGGGGGGGTGGAGGAAGAAAGATCTTAAAACAAATTACTCGCGAGAAAAAAAAAAAAAATGTTCATCTATTTTGGGCCTTCGTCAGAAGTGGCGAGCATTTCTCTAAATTCTGCTTTCACCCCCAAGTACACGTCGGTAAAATTCGGTCATTTCAGAGGAGAAATAACAAAAAAAAAAAGTCTATTCTTCTTAAGCTATCCGGCGTCTACCCAGCGACAAAACGTCAAGCAAGCATGAAAAGCATAAAAGGCAGGGCAGCTTGTTTTTTTCGGAAACTACCCCCCGGGGCGAGGGGGGCGAGAAAAGAGAACATGCCAGTTTGGACAACAATGAACAATAACATTTATAAAATGTCTATTTCATCTGGCGTTATTTTCTGTTTTCTTAAATCAAGATCACATTGATTAAGTGAAGATCAAAGAAAACAAAACACACACCAGTGACACCACAAATAATTAGGTACTTCTTCACATTTGTTTAAAACTTTTTAAACAACACTGAAGTTGCAATCAGAAAGACTAAATGGGGAAAAAAGTATTAAAAATACACACTTCGATTTTCCTATTCATATATTTCATTGTCTTTTTCGCACTTTACCGATTCAAAAATTGTTTTTAAACATTTTTAACGATTTCCCAAAAGATCGTGTTTTCTGAACACAAAAAAACTCTCAGTATTAAATAAACAAAATTAATTATTTTTTTTTTTAAAGGAAAAAGTAAATCACCCGGGAAAGGTTGTTTTCAATAAAAAGTAGCACAATCTTTTTTTAGCGGAAAGAAAATTGTTAAATAAAAGACGGGGTTATGAAAAAAAATGATGTTTAACTTCCCCCCAAAAAAGAGAAAGTTTACGAATTAAAACTTGTCAATGTTTTTCACTAGTGAGATATTAAAAAATTAAACAAAATATAACGAAAACTACCAGGTAATTTCGTGACACAGGTGTAATTACTATCCGACAATTAAAAAAAGCACAGGGGGAAAACTTTTAAAAGTTTATACATACACTTCAACACTTGTTAAGTAAGACAATTAACGTGTTTCATGATCGTCATTTACCTGTAAAGCTAACCAGTCTCATCGGCATATAAAGTGAACAGTGAACAAAATAAAAATGTAGGTAAATTCCTTATGAAATAAATAAGAAAAGAAAGAAAAAAAGTACCAAAAATGGTAAACTTCTGTTGGTCGTCGGCTCCGTTTAGTAGTAAGTACTTTTTTTTGTTACTCCATTCATGTGAATTCGTCCTTTGGTTACTAACAGCAGTTATAAAGTCACCAACAGTGTGTGTACCCTGTAAAAGTAAATGGGACGACGACGACGAGGTTTTATACTGGAGAGAAGTGCCGTCCTTTCTTTAAACTGAACTGCGGCGACTCTGGGCTTGTTTTATAGCCCTACTACTATTACGACTACTACTACTTCTAACAGTCACTATTACCTCTACTAATACTACTGCGCTCACAACGGCGGCTGCTGCTGCTGCTATTAAGGCTTCCAAGTCTTCTTGGCTGAAAATGCCAGGCCTTCGTTTGTGCGCACGAAGAAGACAGGGAAAGAAACATATACAGAGAGAGAGAGAGAACGAGAGAGAGAGAGAGAACGAGAGGAGAGAGAAGGGTCTCGTCACTCTCTCTAATTCTCTCTTTCCTTCTCTATCTCTTATCTTCCTGGGATCCACCAGCGCGAAACAAGAACATACTTTCTCTTTTTTTTTTTTTTTTTTTTTTTTTTTTTTTTTCTTCCTTTAACGGTCGAGCGGTATTTCATATATTCGACCTAGAAATTTGATAACACGAAATCGAGAAAAATCTTATAGAAGAATCAAGAATTAATATAGTTTTAAATTGAACTCATAATTTTTTTTTTTTTTTAAATTCTGGTTGTATGATTATGTGAATCTTCACATCATCCGTATCCGGTGACTTTCTCTGAGGATCAGGTGACAGCAAGTCTTCTCAATACTCCTACTCCTTAGTAACACACACACGCTCTCTCCTCTAGCTGCTTGTTTATTACTACAATAAACATTAAACAATCAGCTAGATGAGTGTGTGTGTGTGTGTGTGTTTGTTACTGAGGAGGAGTGAATAAAAATAAACAGCGTCGTCACTCGTCTCCCTTATGCTGGCTACGGCAAAGCCGTCCATCATCCATGCCTAATACCTCCTGGTCATTTCACATTTTCTCAGGCTAGACTTTGAATATGTGACAATTGATTTAGAGATGACAAGCACCCGAAGCGGCGTCACTCACTTTACCCATAGCCGGGGGGGCGGTTCGTGCCTTTCCTAATGACATTAGTACGAAGTGAACGCAGATTATCTCGTAACTATTCAATAACAATCGTATCGATTCATGTTCCATAATGTTTTCTGGTCTCTGACAAGATTCAGATATTTTATGCAGCTTTTTATTTTCTTTCAATGTTACTCTGCTGTGGCCTGCTGGAACAGTGATATAACCACTATCGTGACAGGCAGTGCCGGCCCTAAGTACCGGCAACACTGGCAGTCGCCCAGGGCGCCCGTCATCTGTCTCTAGGACTTTCCAAATACATATAAATAAATAAATTAAACAGAATAAAATCAGTAAAAATAAGAAAATTCCCTGATGTGAAGTCAGATTTTTCAGGAATATCTGACAGTTTCACCACAGCAGAAAGTATCTAAGAGAAACAATAGACAAAGGAAATTCTCGTGACCAACGACAAGCTCAGTCAGTCATAGCTAGTTTGGTGTGATAGAGTGATACTTTAAAGGGAGCCGAAGTTCAGCTTGCCCGTGCTGACAGATCGGTGGTGGTGAAGAAGAAAAAGATGAAGAGTTTTGGTAGTATGTATTCCAGTAATGCCCCCCCCCCTAGAATAAATGAACCAATTTGATAAACTCTTACAGACATACACACATTGGCGTTGTGTATTCAAGCTTGCCAGGCAATTGAATAATAAACAAGTTATTTTCATTGTATGGTTTTGCACGATTCACAGTGAATTACTGTCCCCACTCAGTTGTGCCTCTTTTCTTTTTCTTTTTTTAACTCCCTTTGGACCCGTTCACGGTATTCACTTATGATGTGGTTTACATTTTCGCTTCTTTCTCCACACTAGCGATGTCTGGTGCATTGTCAATCATCGCCTTTACGTAATTATTTCTACTAGTAAATGCCGGTTGCTTTGCTAACAGTATACCTAAAGCTGTGTTCTGTGTCAATATGTTTACACAATAATTTGAAAGGTTAACGCAAGGTTTTGTTAACTAAGATTCCTGTATTCATGTTGGGTACAACACAAAATTGACACATTAGCAAGAGTAGCAGCAGCAGTAGTAGTTGTAGTTATGTTACCAGCAACCGGCGAACGAACGCAGGGATACACACAGCAACAAAGCCAAATTTGGGTTGGTGTGTTCGCATTACCCCCTTCCTCTCTTTCTGTTTGTTGTGTCACAGACAGTCTGATAGTTCACAAAAAACAAAGATTGCACATGTTTTGTGTGCCTCTTTATGGTGCAGTGTTTAGCAAACCTGTCTCGCTCATCATTATTACAGAGTAGTGAGTTCGATCCTCACTGGATGCCCTATACTTTTGGCCTTGTGCCAAAACTAAGCTAAACGTAGTTAATAGCTATTGCCCATGTTTTGAGCGTTTCTTTTTAAAAAATCACTTTCTGTTTCTCTTTTCAGATGTACCCTGCGTATTCATGCCCGGGCTGTTTCTCCGCATTTTCTTTTATTTTTCGTTTAAATTCTCCATGAAAGTACTCGATGAGTTTTCACACCGGTAGCATGTGGCGTCCCTCGCAGGATATCAAGTGACACCAAGTCTCCTCAATATCCTAACTGATTTTAGTAATGCTTCCGTCTGGATGGCTTCGATTCTTCCTCGGTATTTCTAATTCTCCCAACCTCTTTGCAACGTTCTTCGAGACGATTCCACACCAGGATTACGGAACATTCATCCCCAACAGTTCATAGCCAACAGATACCGGCGCACCAATCGTGACGTCTATAACTATCACTTTCATGTTCCACAATATTTTGGGTGTTCTCTAGCAAGGTCCGGTAGTGATGATGATGATGACGATTTCCCATCACAGTAAGAAAATAGACCTTTCGGTTACCTCGAAAAACTACGTTCACTGAAAGAAATGCCCTTCCTGCATTCTAACTAGAATAAGTAGTTATTCGGAATGTGACACAAGGTCGAGTTTGAAGTGGGAACCCTCACCCGTACGTGTGGGTGGTTCCAGACATTGTCCAGTTACATCGGCACTTTCTTCTTTTTTTTTCAGATTGCTCGGGCATCAAGCAATGAAGCTAATAACCCTAACTCCTCAAGTACCATAGGAGGAGCAGCCGTCTTTTTGTAGCGACAGGGCCTGGGCCGCTGGAGCGTCCCTTTTGCCCTTTCAGTATTAAAAGGGTCCATTACGACGTTAAATCGTTTATTTTGGACAACAAATAATTGTATGTGTGTTTCAATTAGTATTCATCATTTTTACCAAAGAAAGAAGACGGCTTGATTTTTACAAACACCGTATTATCGGCATTCAAAAATGATACACCATCTCTATCAAGAAAAGACCACCTCCCTAAATCAAAATAAATTAATCAAATAGTCACAAGCAGTCCCATAAAATCAATTATGTAATTAACCGATCTATTGAGCTTAAAGATTTCTGGTACTTAAAACTGAACCGATCATCGCAGTTTCCTTATTTTTCGGTCCATTTCAAAAGTGTTTTTCAATTTTTTCAGAGTAGTATTTTTACTCAATCTAGTGCATTATTGTTCATTTGCTACAATTCAAGTGAATTGAAATATTGTTGGAATTTTCTGAATACATACTCAGATAGTGAAGATGAATACATCTTCTCTACAAGATAATTTTAATGTACGTTACTATGTCGAATCAAGATTCGATACGCGTGATTAATCTTTTCTGATTAACGAAATTCCGGGCTGGTAAGACACTTTTTTCCTGAGAAATATTTGATAATAAGTCCAAAATGTGACAATTAGCCGTGACAGAAAGAAAAATGACCCCGTAGAGTCAGCAACTTGGACTTGCTAGTACGGTAAGCTATTTAAACCTCATATATTTTTCGAAAAAAAAAAAAATATATATATATAGCACTTAGCACTTGTAACGTGTTATCAGCCGGGAAATACGGTATTTTCATCGAATGATCGTTTTGGGAAAGGGGGACTCAAAACCATGAGAAAAAAAAAACTCAGATGTACATTTTTACGTTTTCAATGATGTGGGTTGAATTTTAAAAAAAAAACACAACCATTTGAAAAACTGTAGAAATGTTTGAAGTAACAATGGACCAACGTGTTTCCTATAACAATAACGAAAACGGCTCTGTATAATTACAAATAACAAAAATAACACTTGTTGTATTGTAATTGTTATTACTACCACGACTGCTGACAAACAACAATGGATGAGGATACTACTTTATAACAATATTAATAATGATGACGTTGAAGATAACATTGCTCAGCGACTAATTAGCTTGGTAATTTACTTTATTTTGAAGCAACGTCGAGCCTGGGTGACCGCCTGGGAACACCAGGTGGTGTAAGCAATAGTCAGTGGCCACCAAAAACATGGAATCAATATTTTTTCAATAAGAACTCAATAAGTTATCTACAGAATTTGAAATCTTTTGTGGGCACATTAATTTCCTTTGTGCACTGGTTGCAAAACGTGTGTGCGCGCGTGCACACGCGCATAGCTCAGAGGGAACTATGCTGGGGGAGGCATCCCCTGCAGCCATGCTGATCTCCAAACGAATTGAACACTTCTTTCCTTTGGAAGCCTTCAGCATGGCCAAGAGGTTGGAAGCGGAACTTGGGCACAACACTTCCTCCATACTAAGCGCCCAGGCACAGCAGCTCAAAGTCCTGGAGCTGCCAAGACGAAAAGAGCCATACATTATTATTTTGAAGAAAGAGAGGGGCGTGCTCTCCAATAAGGTTTAGCTGTAAAAAAGAAAATGTCCTTTTTTGAATGTAACGAGGAAATCTGGCTCCTACTTCGCCCGTAGAACCAGTCAAAAAGAATCATGTTTGAATTAAGATAAAGGTTTTCAAAATGTCAAAGTTTGTACGGCGGATTTGCTGCTCGTGGAAGGGGCTTACCAATGAATTATCACATTGCTAATGTATTTATGGGAATTAATAAATAGAAATGCGAGGCCCTAGTTTTATCACGATTTGCTGGGAGGGGGGGGGCGATTTTATGAGGAAATAAGGAGAACACGATCGAAAAGGGAATTAACATTTCTTTTGGAATGAATTAACAAGAGAGGATGGGAGTGAGGGGAGAGAGAAAGGGGAGGGGGAGATAAAAAGAGAGCGGGAGGGCGGAATGGAAAGGGAGAGAGGAATGGAGAGAGAGAGGAGGATGGAGAGAGAGGGAGAGAGAGAGAGAAACTTTCATAAAGTTATTCTTCTCTTTTTTTCAGTTCCAGATTTGTTTTTGTACGAAAATATTTTTCAGCCAATTCTTTTCTGATTTTAGAGGAATATATTTGTACATTATTTAGACAAATATTTCTATTAGCAGTCATATAACATTTGGAAGATTGGTGCAACACTAGGGTCGTCTTATCGAATGTGAACACTGTGCAGTTGCTCAGGGAGGGGGGGGGCTCAGTTTGGGGGCCCCCGAAATTCAATATGAAAAATAAAAACTTAATTTTAATGTGTTGTGGGTGAAGGGTGGCCAGACGTCCGGCTCTACCCCGACAGTCCGCCCTTTGAGCACTCTGTTCCCCGTACGGCGTCACCTCGAGCCGGACGTTAATTGGTCCCCCTTTTTAGGGTTTGACCAAAACACCTATATATAAATATACTTTTTTAAAAAATGTATTTTTTGAATATGTTATTGTCGTTTCCGTTGCCAAGAAAATATTTCTATTCTATGAAAGCTCACGGACCCCCAGGTTGGGAACCGCTGTTCTGGAATGTCCTCCTTTTGGGAAATTTGGAAATGGCCACCCTAGTTAGGAGCCAGAGGACATTGCTTTGGCCGGGGCCTCAAATATTCTTAAGATGGCCCTGTGCAACACGACCTTCACATCCCATTTAGCCTCGTGCCAGTTTGAGCTAAACTGAGTAAATATCTATCTGTAAAGAATGAGGGGGTGTGGGGTAAGAGAGTGGACGCGCGCACACACACAGAAACATAAGAGTGTCGACAGTCTATTAATCTATCGTATATTCACACGTTAATTATTCACACAAGGGGCAGGGTATGTGGGTGAAAACCTTTTGTCATAAATATAATAAAGAGTTCATGTATATACAAAACTTTATATTCATCTAAAGGATTATTTATCATCAGACCCTCTATTCGGCCGTACATGATATGTAGGAGGTTCGTACAAGGTTTTTTTTGTCACAAAAGTAGCGACACCTACTTTCTTCTTTCTATTCACCTCTCTCGAAGAGGTGGCATGTGTGAAGGCGGCTGTTTTTGTCTAATAACGAGGACTTTTTTTATTATCATTGTGACGTTTTAGAAATGTTTCAATCTTTGTCACTGCAAATTCTTCTGACCAGCAACAGCATTAAAAACAGATTAATTTCGGCATATTATTTTGTGATGAGTCATCATTTCAAGAGTTGTTTGGACTAACGATCTTATTCTTTTTGACACAACGTTTCGGCCGAATCGTTCTTCGGCTTCCGTCAGGTTTACAATCCTTATGGAAGAGGGGAGGTATCTTCCCCCCCTCCCCCACGTAGTGCCCACCAATAATGTAAAACAAAAGGAAAACGGCGGAAAATATACTGATTGGACCATACATATTGTACACCTGAGGAAAGATGGAGAATGGACCGGCTGAAACCTTGTAACAACGAATAGAATGGAATCAATAGTCCGAACAACCCTTGGAGCTATTAATTTCGTCAAAGTGATTTTAATTCGGAGAGTCTAAAGTTTGAATTGGAAACTTTGAATGTCATTTTATAATTTGATAGTTCAATATTACTTAACTACACTCGAGAGATATCAACAGGGTCAGCCCACCGGCAACATGGGCAGACACCCAGGGTGCCAAGTGCTAGAGGGCGCCTGTCATGTGTAGGAGACCGTAGAAGATTCCCTAATATGATGTCAGATTTTTAAGGAATATTCGACAGTTAAATACTTTGTTGGTGAAACCAAGAGAAACAATCTGAGAATTAAATTCTAATGACCAACGACAAGCTCATCTAATTAATGCATTGTAATTTAAATTAGTGATGTTTATCAATCAGTATAGTAACTATACATATATTCCTATATATGTTTCCCCACCGTAAAAAATAATGCGATACTTTAAATGGCACCAGGAACTCTAGGACCGGTCTTGGATATCAAAGGTGGTCATAGGAAATGTAAGAAATAGTCTTTTACGGAACATGGCCTAAACGAAATAGCTTCCAATTAAAGTAAATATGCCAGGATTTGACACCGACGAGTCGACCAATAATGCTGAAACCACTTTGAAATATTAATCCAGCTTAATACTGTTTTAAATCGGAAATTCTTAATTTTTGTTTTTGGGCGTTAAACGATACCCTCATCTTTTTTCAGCGAGAGCATACCTTTGGTGCAGTCTTGTACAAGAAATCCTGGAATAGCAGAGGCAACAACACTAGTAGCAGTAGTAATGGATTTATTAAGCTTCGATTAGTACAGCACAAAGGGAAGTGCGGGCCAGGCTGATTATGTTGCGCCAATATTCCTAGAAGAGGGCCTGTTTTCCTGCCTTGGAAATCAGTATTCGAAACCCTGGCTTTTACCTGCGTTTTAACATTTACCACTGGTGCTCATAGCAAATACGCAACTATTTAAGCCACCAAACAGGCCACGACTACTCTGAGTGGTGGAGTCGGAGGTTGTGTGTACCGACTGAACGGCCTTCATACTATTACGAGTAGTAGTAGTAATGATGATTTAATAAATAGAATGAGCTCAAAGCAGAAGCTGTCCTTGGGAACAGCAGAAGATTCTTTGGGGCTTAGAGTTTCAGATGGATCACCCTCTCCAGGCCAGGATAACAAAGGAAAACCTGTCATTTATTCGATGTCTCAGAAGACTATACAGGCCCGTAACCGGAGGGGCAGACCGCCCCCCACTCCGCCAAAAAAAAATCCCCCAAAACAACGTTTTGCAGATCAAGAAAACAAATGCAAAACATGAAAGTAAGAATAAACCATTTTGAAATGAATTATGCAATTATTAGCCATTCTTATGTCTGGGGGGGGCTTACAGCGCCCCCAACCCCCAGCTGCATTCGGTTTGGTTACCCCTTGCCATCCCCAACCAACCACCAAACATTTTCCCTTGATACAGACCTGCTATAGGAGGAAAATAAGAAAATATATATAAATCCCTAAACAACCAGATGCCAGGAAAGTGGATGAGTGTGTCTAAATAGTAAAAGGCGCCAGCTGGATCCCGATAGTTAGCGCACTAAACTCGCAAGACATTGCTAGTGAGTTTGTCCCTCACCAAGCGCTTCATTAAGGCCATCTTGTGCCACAGTTAGTCACATATCTATCTAAACCAGTGGTTCTCAAACTTATTGCATCACGGCACACTAAGAAATATATTTGACATACGCGGCACACCAACTGTAAAAATGAAATCAATTAAATAAAAATATTTCAGTAGTCCATGAACGAAACTGATATACGTACTCAGCACTCTTTTCCTTGTATCTGTCGCTAAAAAGATTCAGATCTCATAAAATCTAGTGATAAAATCACTAGATTGACAACTCAGTGGTGCAAGCGGGACAGACATAATACTCGTAATGGACACGTTCAAGACTCGAACACATGTTTGCGTATTTAGAAAAGAAATTACGAGGCACATTTGAGATAGTTGCGGCACACTATCGTGCCGCGGCGCACAGTTTGAGAACTACTGATCTAAAGTGCAATATCTATTGAATCTGTAAAGCACTCGGCTTCGTGATCGTTTTGAATTGGCTTTTGAGGACATTTAGGCGAGAGATATCTCGGGAGTTTAAAATGCCCAACAAATTTCGATCGATCTATTTCTATAAAATATTCTTATTGTTGATCGGATACTCAAAAAGATTGAATAGCCTTTTTCTGAATATCTCACCGAGTAGCGGTGGTGGTGGTGGTGGTAAAGAACCGGGGTAAAGAGACATCCTGCACTTCTCTGGGGGCTCTGCAATACCACTAGTTTTTCTTTCATTTTCTCATTTCAAAATTATTTTGAATGATTTTCTTTGGTATTCTTTGGTAATGAAACACAATAGAAAGATTGCTACTAACTAAAATCGAAGCGTGAATTTGGATTAATGTTGATAAGTAATCGACGGTTGGGTTTAATAAGCGTGAACTGTTTTCAGAATAACTTATTGTTTGATGATCGGAAACGTGCTTCAGGCAGAATTCGGGTTTGATAGAAATATAGATTGTGGTGAACTATTTGTGGCTATAGATGAAGATATTGAAAAGGGAAAAGGTTTTTACGCTGCATTCTGGGCATTTCTCATTCAAAATTCTCATGTTCTTTCTAACAAAATTAGGCATACGCGATAAATAATCCAGAAAATGAAGTTCAAGCACATCTTTCAATCCGGACGCAATTACGAGTGGATACTTCGAAATTCCTGTAACATATCCGTTTTCTTTTGCACATTAGCGACAACTAATACGACTTTATCTCAAATTAATGATCCCGAAAAAGTATCTACCTTTAGTAAAAGATCAGTAGGTACCCGATTAGGGTAATTAGACCCTTTACCAAGGTTATTGGTCCACTTCTTACGATGGCTTCATATGAATAGATGCCCTGCTTTGTGTGATTAAAGTGCGTATTGCGAGGCCAAGGGTTGATTTTGATTGTTCGTGCTCAGTAGAAGCTGTAACTGTACTGTGAGTCCCTATGTTGCCACTCCTTCACTAGCCTAGCCTAGCCTAGCCTTGAATGCATCGACTGATCGTGCGTCTGCTGTCTCCTGGCTCAGGCTGTTCCAAGCTGGGGCTGACCCTAGCTGCAAATAAGGACTTCCCTCCTCCTGGCTGGTGTTGCACGTGCAGCTTATTCATTCATGTCTCCCCGGTCTGCGTGCTGGGTGCTCTTTTCAACATGCTGTTACCACAGACCTGGCATCCTCCATCGTATCGCACTCTGCGACAAATCGGTGACTCAGCCTTCAGACACAACATATGTTTCTATGTCAGGTAAATATTTAATTTTAAACAAAAAAAAATAGAATAAAATTGAAAAATCAGGCATGTGGGGTAAAACCCGTATACCATCCATCATATCCAATAGCGCAGGGGCGAGAAATTGACTGATCGACCAATTTCTCAAGTTGGTTGGGTGTGCGACATTTAAGTCACGGCTGAAAACCTATTTTAGTGGGCGTTTCTCTATATCTCATGTGATAGAGAACCCCCCCCCCAAAAAAAAAAATAATAATAATAAAAAAGCCCGTGTCACTTCGACATCCAGGAGGGAATCGAACTGAGCTTTTTAAAAAAATAACTGTCTGTTTTAACTCACAGTGCATTTAACGTGGTTGTTCGGTGATTTATTTAAAACGAAAACACCAATTTGAAACTAAATATTGAGCGTTCATCCCAAAAGAGCATCAACCATATTTATTCCTCTAATCCAATTAATTGGAGAAGCCAAACGAGACATTGGGGAGGGGCGGAGGCGATCTCGTAGTTTAGCGTCCCAAATTATCATGACGGTTGTCGCGAGCACCCTGAAGCTTAGCATCCTAAATTTTTAAAAAACCAAACAACAACACTTCATTACAGCAATAGAGCCGTATGTTGTTGAAACGAGATACCTCATGATGACAATAACGTTGTTGAGGGACCAAGAAATATCGAATAATATCGAATTAGATTATTTGGGGGGGTGGGGGGATTACCGTGACTGAATTGACTGGGTGTAATTACATGAACGCATCCAGTGGCGTAGCTAGAAATATCTAGTGATTTGGGGTGGCTCCCTGAAGGGCCCCGCCCCCTCAACATTTAGTGAGATTTGATGAAAAGGGAAACTTTGCAATAAATAGACAACCCCAAAGGCTGAATTATTATTCAGCCGATTCGTGTATGTACAAATATATCTTTGTTATTGTATAAGTCAGTAGAAATGCAGTAGGTGAGCCATTACTTATAAAGCTTTTGGGGGGGCCCATGGGGGCGTTTTCAAATAGACCCCTCCCCCTCAGCTACGTCACCTTCATCGAATTCCACCCAAACTTTGTGCGTTACCATGTCATTGACACTTAGAGTTAGAAAAGCAGCCGATAAGAAAATTTAAATTCATGGGTGTCAAAGAATTATAGTAACAAGTCCACGTGAAAGAAAAGAAACATCACGGATATATTTCTAGATGATTGTTTATTTAGAAAAGAAAGGCTGAGCCCGTTTAAGCGGAAGAGTCCATTGTTTGAAATCGTAGGTATGAGATAGTTTTATCAGCAAAATTATGAAGTGGAAGAGTCTATTGTTACGGACAGAGAAAATTCACACACTTCATTTATAGAAGAGTTTGCGGAATATTTATTTCATCAACAACCATTCAGAATGGGTCATTTTTGCAAATCAGGCACCAAAAATATAATTGGGGAAAAAAAAGGTTATCTCCCTTTAAGGCTAAATATGGCTAGATCTTTTTTCATTTCCAGCTAACTTTATAGCTAAAAATGTTAAGTCCGCTCGAAAAATACATACAAAGGCTCCAAAATTATTGTGATCTTTAAAATATATATCTCTTAAAATAAAATTCGTATTATTTTTCGAGCGTTCTTAATATTTTTTAGCTATAAAGTTAGCTGGAAATGAAAAAAAAAAAAAGAAGGAAATCTAGCCACTTATTTATTTTTTATAAATCAGAATCGATTTTTTTTTTAATTGGCTTTTCGAATTTGGAACGCTGAGCTTCACGGGCACACCCGCAAGCGCTCGCTCACAACAACCGTGAATTTAGGACGTTAAACTATTTCAGTTATGTATCGTTAAGGTGTCCCGCACCGTCCTCGACGTATTTGCTGTTGAATGCCTCGCTTAGCCACGCACATTAAACGTCGCTCGCTAGTAAGACGAAGTTGGATGTCTCTCATTCTGTTGATATCTGTTGTTCTTGTCTTAGTTTGACCGGTTTTCGGACTTTCGATAACTCATTAGACTGAGAATTGATAATTAGTCGATTATTCATCGGCCAATGAAGAGGACACTATCTTGGCCAAACAATTCGAAAATAGAAGTAGATTTTTTTTTCTGACGATACAAAAAAAAAAAAAAACAACATTTGTATGGTCGAAAAGAAAAAAAAAAGTTAAACTATGAAATCGTCAAATTAAAAAGAGTTTGCTTTAAAAGCTAGTCTCTTTCTTTCTTATCCTGATTTTTTTTTCCTTCGGGGAAAGCCAGGCGTCCATGGAAAGTCAAGCATTCTATAAAAATAGCTCGAGTGCGCAGTTAACTTACTACTACGTACGTACTACTCTAGGCTTGCATACAAGAGGGATTAATTCACAAAAAAAAGAGAGTTATATTTTGTAACAAGGCCAGGGAGCTTGACTTAAAATGAACATGAGTAAAAAAGCAACAATAATCGCCAGACGTGTCACTCGACGATGTACCCCAGACGGCGGAACTGAAAAACGAAGGCCAAGGAGTGGGGGGACAACATAGGACGTCGGGACGATTTAAGTAACATTTACTTATGACTAAAAAAAATATCAAGTCTAAGTCGTCTCCTCCTCCTCCTCCCAGAGGCCCAGGACAAATCTATTTTATACTTCGTTCTTTCTCTCCTTTAAACACACACCCACGACGGGGAGTAGTTTGAAACTTCTACTACTGTAAACGCAAGTTAGCTTAACAAAATCAAATCAGAAAGACCAGGATTCATTTTTTTTTTTAATGAACTGCTAAGAACTTTATAGAAAATCGTTGTATTTGAAGATATTTTCTGTAATAATAAACATTTAAAACACTTGCAAATAATGAGTTATTTAAAAAAAATTAGAATTATAAACAATACGACGAGGCATTGGCGTAGCAAGGGTTCTCAGGATCCACACCCGCGCTCAATACGCCTTTGCGAAGAGGCACATTGGCGCTTGTCTGTGTCTATGGCTTAACGCGCTTTGGATAGCTAAAAACGGGACGGCCAGTGGCCTAGCTAAATTAATGAGATTAGATAAAAAAGTAAAATTTGCAATAAATAGACATGCACTATCACTTAATTGGTGAACAAAAGGCAGAAATATTGCATAATGTCAGTAGGAGAACTGTAATTTATAAAGCTTTTGGAGAGAAGTGTCTCCAAATACCCCCCCCCCTCTGTATGTATCTATGTTGATATAAAGTTTTCAAATTCTTTTGTTCATTTTTTCTTTTCATCAATTCACATCGCAATGGAAAACAGAAAGAGTCGAAGAAGTGTATACATTTTCCAACCTTTTTGATCTGGCACAAGGTCACAACAGAGGGGCGCTAGGTGAAGATCGGACGTATTACTACACGAGTGAACCATCTTCCAGACGAGCTTCATGATAACGTACCCTTGGTGTGTGTGTGTGTTTCAGTTTCATATTTTTTATTATTAATTTTCATTCATTTGTGGGTTTTTGTTGGGGAGGGGGGTCAGGTACAAATCTGAATTTTAAGTCCGAAATGGAATGTGGATGGCGTCGCAGAAACACGTAAACTAGTCACACAAAAAAAAATGAGCATATTTATTCTCTTCGACTTTCATACTGCACTCTTTTATTAATTGCTGTGCTTAATAAAATCTTTATTACGAGGGAGTGAAATTTGCATGACTAGTTACATGTTTCGGTGACGTCATACACATTCCATTTCGGACCACAAACTCTGGATTTCATTCCAAAATGTTGCTCGAATATCCTGAAGTTTCCCTAAACCAAACTAAAATTGTGTATAGGCGGATGGGGGAGCATCGGTTCGATAAAGGCGACAGTGTTGTGGCTACTAAAATCAAAAGATGCCTTGTTGTTATGAAACAGGGTCAGCCGGGTGGGTGTGGTGAAGGGGGTTAGCATCGTACACACAATACACAAACAAGGAGTGTTGAAGCGAAGGAGTAAACCAAAGAAAGCAGACGTCAGTTGAGATAAGGGCTTCCCTGTATAGACGCCATTACTTCTGCAGAATGGTAAGAAGAGCTTCCTAAAGACATGTACACCCTGTAGATATACAAGGATACATGACACATACGCCTTTGTAGCACTTATCTCCAATTAACATAGATAGGTAACGCATGCTGCCTCTTTATGGTGAAGAGTTTTGTAATTATTAAGCACCCCATAGTGTCGTTTCTTCATTTCCTTTTTACCCCCTTTCTTCCTCATAACAGTCGATGCAATGATAGTTTAGTAACAAATAAATTAACATCTTTACCTTTTCCATCTTCAGCATAGTTTTATAAGAATAATATTAAACGTTGTTTAACTAGGGAATAAACGACTCTATATAAAGAGAAAAGACGGATTCCTTAGTATCAAAGAAAGGGTTCAGTCTGCTATATTAGGATTAACAAAACAGAGAAAGGATCATTAGAATTGGTAACACTGAAGCAGAATATACTTGATATTTACTAAGTTTGGCTTTTTGACAGAAGACCACAGTAATGGGGCACTCAGTGAGGATCAAACTCATTACAGTAGTAAGAGAGAGAGAGAGAAAGAGAAAGAGAAAGAAAGAGAGAGAGTGAAAGAGAGAGAAAGAGAATGGAAGAAAGAGAAAGAGAATGGAAGAAAGTGAAAGAGTGAAAGAGAGAGAAAGAGAATGAAAGAGAGAAAGAGAATAAAAGAGAAAGAGAGAGATAATGAAAGAGAAAGAGAGAGATAATGAAAGAGAGGGGAAAGAGAAAGAAAGAGAGAGGGAAAGAAAGAGAGAGAGAAAGAAAGAGAGAAAGAGAAAGAGAGAGAGAAAGAGAAAGACAGAGAAAGAAAGGGAAAGACAGAGAAAGAAAGGGAAAGAGAGAGAAAGAAAGGGAAAGAGAGAGAAAGAAAGGGAAAGAGAGAGAAAGAAAGGGAAAGAAAGGGAAAGAGAGGGAAAGAGAGAGAAAGAGAGAGAGAAAGAGAGAGAGAAAGAGAGAGAAAGAATCTCTTATCAATGCAGCCCATGCATCAGAAACAATTATATCAAAGTGAAGATCAACAAAACACACAAATGATTGGGTGGGGAGTATAATTCACTGAGAATTGTGCAAGCAACCTGGGTTCAGACATACAGACAAATGGAAGGAGTACAAATCAGAAGCTATCCTTGAGAATAAAAATCGTGAAATAGTCTGACTTTAAAATCCAGACAAGGAGACGGGATGTGGTTGTTGTGAACAAATAGAAGAGGTTTTGATCCAATCGTAGATGGTGTCGTTCCAGTGGAGCACGGGGTGAACATGCAAGAAAGTGAAAAGAAGGAAAAACAGGTCTGGTTAGTCACTCAATAGAAACCGTCATGTGACCAACGTCTTTTGGCAGCATACCATGTTGGGAGTGATCAATTAAAAACATGGGAAATGGGTGATCAATGAATAAGTTACTTCTCTTGCCTTTTGTTGGCCAGTGATCACTAAAAAAGTCTGAATTTTCAAAAAACAAGCAGACACAAACTAAGGGATCATTTTAGTTAGCATAAACTTACATTGCAAATTGAACCCCACCACTAAGAACCTATTTAGGGGTGGAATTTTAAACAAGCAAAAAAAAAAAAAAAACGTTTTATTTAGACATAAAGGAGTAAATGTTTAGTTTTTCAGTGGTGCGGCTTGTACACATGATACATATATACATACATACATAGCCAGCCAGCAGCCAAACCAACTTAAAAACTGAAGAAACCTATGTTGATAGTTTTGGTTGACGGTTTCTAATACCAGGACCGTGCCTGAAAATTGGATCATGAAGATGAGAGTCCATAATAAATGGCTCATTGGGAATTGTCCCAAACATACATGAATGTTAAGACTCAATGGTTTGAAGATCCGAAGTACGTTTAAGACCATAGCAGTATTGGGCTGAGTGAGAGAGTTGAATAGACTTGCTGATAATAAAATGCCAGTTATTATAAGAAAAAGAAGAGGAGGAGGCAGTAGAAGAAGAAATGACTAGTCTAACATTATCACTGCTACCACTATGACTACTAGGGTCCCTGCTCGTGTTGTCTCGTTATAAAATTATTTTAAAAAGGCAGTTATTAAAATATAAGTGACTTAGCACTCTGGAAATACAGGGTGTCCCATAAGAATGTCTTTTCTGTACCCATTGTAAGGGGAGTAACTTTGTATTGATTCGGCTGAGTATTGGTGGTATTGAGAATTTTGTTCCAATACAATGTTACTCCCCTTACAATGGATACAGAAAGGACATTCTTACGGGACACCCTGTATAGTCTCTAAGTAAGGGGACCCAGTTGTGAGTAAGAGACAATCACAGGTAAACATATATAAAAATGCAAAACTTTCAACAAAATATGAATATTCTGACCAAAACCAGTATTTAGCCGCAAACAACTTTATGGTGTTTATTCACAACTCTGGCATTATAAAATGTAAGTGTTAAAGTGACAGAGTTGAGCAAAGAAGAATAGTAAGACAGAAGAGGAATATTTTTCACAGGGAACATTGTTTCATAAAGTTCTTATAAAAGATTAAAGATAATGCTGTTTTTCAAGTGTATATAAAGTCAGCTTCAATTTAAAACTATAAAATATGATTTTTTTCTTCTGTATAAATAAAATGTATGGATTTCTTGTGATTCTGTTTCTACACAGAAAAAAAATGCACTGTGGGTCCAACTATGATGTAAGAATGCTATAAGCAGACAAGAATTGGAACTGAGAAAATGGTTTTCAACAGTTTTTCTTTTCAGATGAAGTAAAGATCAGTACCAGTATCTCTTTGAATGTTGTACTAGTCTAACGTAGTGGTATTCAAACCGTATTCCACTCAACCTTTCCAGGGGTTCCGTGAAACAAAGTGATATTTTCGTAATATGCTTAATAATTCTTCATTACATAAACGATTTTAAATTTGGGTCTATACACATAAGGATAATTTCATAAAAGATGTAACAACTGAAAAGGGTTTCCCCGCGTAGTTAATGTTTGAAGACCACTGGAACCTAAGTAAATATTAGTACCACAAAATTAAACCAAGTAAAGATCAGTACCACCAAGAGGAAAAGTAGTGTTGATCTTTACTTGACCCTTCTTATCACCAAATGAAAATATAGTAGAAAGCACTCCGAGAAGGCATACCTCTGCCAACGCCAATGGCAGGGGCAGTAAGTGTGGATTCGCCCTCAAATTTAATCAGTTCTTCTGTAGCCTATTGTCCACCCTTCTGCAAAATTTCATCGAAAATCATTGAGAACCTATGAGCGTATATATGAATCTGTGAAAAAGAAACAGAAAAATATCTCTCAATCCCCAACAAATGCCTGGATCTGCTCCAAAACCACCTCTTCCTTACCCTTCCACAAAATTCCATTGAAATCCATTCAGTACTTTCGGAGATGTTGTGTGGACAGATAGACAAAAGGACGGACAGACAGACGAAAACAAATACATATACCTCTCCAACTTTGTTGACAGAAGTAAATAATTTGGAACTGGTTTGGCAGATGGTTTAGTTGAAAGATTTCCGTTTGCCAAAGTTTCTTTGTTTCTGAAAGGAAGAAACAGTGGAAGGGAAGGAAGGAAAAGAAAGCACTGACTTACTCCACCCAGATAAAATGACAGGGAAAACCCTTTTGGTACACCAAAGTCGGTTACAGAAGGAGAGAACAAGTCACTAGTCGATCTAGAGAGAGAGGAGGGTGGGCTTGACTCATAGTCTGAATTGGGGCTGTTGTAGTTGTAGTTAGCATTGCATGTTTTCTGAACAACATGCACCCGTGTCGTTGTCGTCGTCGTCGTCGTCTCAAGATTGTGAGGGGGAATCTTTGGCACAGCATCCTGGAAGGACATTGCAGAGACAGGCAGGAAGAAGAGAGAGAGAGAGAGAGACAAGAAAAGAAAAGTTGTCCACAGAGGTGTAGCTGACGGGGAGGAGGGGGTTACTACTTGAAAACGACACTCCAATGGAGGGGGACCCCAAAAAGATTTTTTTTATCACCTACAGTATTTCTACTGACATTATACAATAACAAGGATATATTTGTCCATACATGAATTGCATAAATATTAATTCAGTCTTTGGGTTGTTTTTCACCAATTAATGTCTATTCATTGCAAATTTTCTTTTTTCATCAAATCTCGCTAAATGTTAGAGTAAAAGTGAATTAGATAAAAAGAGAAAGAGAGGTTATGATTGCCGAACTGGAAAAATAATTTCCATAATAACAGATAAGGATTCTAGACAAAGAGAAAGTTTATTCGGAAATCTAAAAGCCGGGAGACTTCTCGAAAAACGCTTGAATTCAATCGGAGACTCAACGTGCCCGTTTGTCTTCAATCGATAAGATTTGGCCAAAAATAGAGAATATAGCAAAATAAATGATGATCAGTTGTGATCTTTCATAGCAGATAATTACATGATTACTAAAATCACGATTCCTAAAGAATGCCAAAAAAAACACAAAAAGAAAACTAGTCCAACTAAAACCTTATTATCACTGTTTGTATCTCTAAAAGACTAAGAAGTCTCAAATGTGCCCTGTCCCTCATATAGCCGCCCACACATTGGGTTTTTAACTAATTATTTTCATCCAAAAATTACTTCAGCTCATACTTCACATGATTATTCCTGGAATGTCAAAGAGAAATGGTTCGCCAACTAATATCAGATGCCATTGCAAGTGTTTGATCTTCACTGGATAAGCCAAAATTCACAACTGTAGATTTCTATCTGTCCAAGAAATTTAAATAAATGAATTCATCATGTGAGAAGAATATATGAAGGGGGAGTAATTCTGATTCTTTAACTTAGATGTAGTTTTATTTTTAGACCTGGATAAGATTATAAAAGACCCAGTCACAATGTTTTTATAAATGTTGAGTTTTAGTAGATTTTTAGAGACCTGTTCAAGATGTGGGTCGGTTCACCACAACATTTTCTGGACTAGCACTTTCCTTTTTTTTTTAAATAATTTTTTCAGGTTTGATCCTGATTACGTATTTTGTCTATTGTAACTGGAACTCAAGTTTTATCACAGACCCAACAAAATAGTAATAATAAAAAAAGCTTAACTTCAGCTTTTAAGTCTACTTATCTGCACATAAAAACTGAACTACAAGCAAACTCGCCATCAATTTCTTCAGGAATCAAGGTTTAATGGATTTTAAAACTTTTTGCTCCATAAACAATATTGTGCAGTCTGCCAAGTGAAAGGAGAGAAGGAAGTAACTTGTTGGTTATCCGACAAGATTCACATTTTATCAAAAAATAAAGTCAGAATAAAGTCTTTTATAAAGAATTGTTATCTAGTGGATGAAGAAGGCTGCCTACTCCTCTTGTCATTTTAATATCTTTCTATTGCTCAGAAATCTTTTAATCCTACATTGCAACCAATCCCTTCCAATACTGGACCGCAACATTACCACAGATAAAGAGGATAATAGGAGAATTGCATGGTGAAGAACTACCCCATCTTGTCACATGCCTGGAAACTTGAGTATGTACACACAATGCAGAAGCTAGCAGCAAGATGAGAATTCATCTTGAATTCTCAGAACTGATACAGTAGACTTCTCCGTTTCTTATGCTGCATCAAGTGACTCATTTGTTGAGGTTGGCATATATTTTCAACACTTTCTCTCTGGCCCCAGAAAAGAAACTGCCTCTACCAGCATTCATGGTGTTGATATTTAATCAGATGTCAATCAATCAAAGGAAACAATAAAAAAAAAAAAAAATTCATTGTCGTTTTTTTTAATTCCCTCTTCGAACAACACCTAATCTTGGGATTAGGCAATAATTTTTTAAAATTTCAAACTGGTATCTTCATTGTCATTGTTTTATCACAACATTACAACTGGCGTACGCGCCAGGCTTCGTCAAAAAAGCAACAAAGATGAGGATGCTAGTCTGAAAGAAATCATTGCTTAATCCAGTGCTTCACATACTTTATTGTATGATGGCACACTAGGAAATATATCTGACTTAAGTGACACACCAACTTAGACAAAAACATTTCAGTAGTCAATGAATTAAACTTTTATATCAGCATACCGATATACGTACACCTTTTCCCTTTCATCTGTCGCTAAATAGATTCAGATCTCACAAAATCTAGTGATAAAAACACTAGATTGATAAATCTGTGGTGGTAGTGGGACGGGCATAATACTTATACTGAGCATGTTCAAGGCTCGAGATACATGTTTGTGTATTTGGAAAAACTTACGCGGCACACTTGGGAGATAGTTACAGCAAACAATTGTGTTGCCAGCACACAGTTTGAGAACTACTGGCTTAATCCTGGTACTAGGGCAGTTGTGTCCCGGACAACTGCATCCCGGTCCGGTGATTTGCGTCCTGAGCTACTTATAAACAAACCACTGTCTCGCTCGCTATAATATAAAGAGTCATATTTAGGGTTTCTGATTAAAATACACCTTCTATTTTAGTAACTTTACATAGGCTTTTAGTGATACTATTCCATTAGTAACCTTATTGGTGATTTTTATCGGCCTTATACTGTGATTTCCCAAATCTAGGGGATTTGTCGGACAACGCTGGATAGAGATAAATAATATAATGATGGGAGTCCTTTTTAGGGTTTCTGATTAAAATCACACTTTTTAAAGGTATATTCTTCTATTGTAGTAACTTTACATAGGCTTTCGTGTGCTTTATCGACATTATGCTGCGATTTGCCGAGAGGAGATGTACACGCACTTTTGAAAAATCTTCAACACCCTATTTTAAAAACACGATTAAACTTTTTAAAAATTGTTCTTAAGCTTTTTTGAGGAAGAAAAAAGATGAAAACTTTTTAAAAAAATCTTTTTCTCCATTAATTAAAACTTTAATGGGATATTTTTAAAAGTAAATGTTATTGTTTGCACTGTTGTACTATCGGCAGAAGATTACTGAATGGAACAAAGAGGATTTACCAAACAGAGATAAATAATAACTTATTTGGGGGTCAAAACTCACAAAAGCCTATGTAATGTTGCTAAAATAGAAGAATATATCTATAAAAAGGTGTAATTTAATCAGAAGACCCTTTAGTCTGCAGTATATTATTTATCTCCATTCGGTAAATCCTAACAATTATTTAAGCTGCTGCTGCTAACTTATTA
>VCCN01001946.1:495436-507964 GCA_006491835.1 Architeuthis dux
GGGATGTTAAGGCCCGGGAGAGGGGGGGATGTTTATTGAAGGTTTGAAGAAGGTGAAGAGCATGCAATGAAGTAGTACTTTCTTTTCTTTCTTTTTTTAGAAACCATCAACCAAAACTGTCAACATAGGTTTCTTCAGTGGTTCTGGCTGGCTATCTATGTATGTACAGTATGTATGTGCCACGTGTACAGGCCACACCAATAGGGCTAGAGGTCTGAAAATTTAAACATTTACTCCTCATTTTTTGTTTTTGTTTTTTGAAAATTCCCCCCTAAAATAAGTTATTTGCAAATTTAACCAATTTACAATGTAAATTTCTGCTAAATTGGTTAGTTTTTGTCTGGCAGTGTTCATGATTGTTATTTGAAAAATTCAGTCTTTTTAGTGATCATCGCCCAACCAAAGGCGAGAGAAGTAACTTATTCATTGACCACCGCTTTTTAAAAAAAGATTTTTAATTGATCATCCCCAACACTGCATGTTGCCAAAAGATGTTGGTCATGTGACGGTTTCTATTGAGTGACTAACCAGACCGTTACTTTCTTTTTTTTCGACATTCATCTTTAAAAAAAGATTGGCTTCAAGGAAAATGAGGAAAAGTGAAAGGAACCATGACATGGAAAGTCCTGATCAGAAAATAGAAAAAAAAGACTACTTTTCTTATCCGGGTACTGGTATAATGTTAATCTAAGTATGTACATTCATGTATATGCTTGTGTATATAATATGACACAGCTGGACGTGGACACTAATTTATTCAAACTGTTGTCCTCATCACAGCAGGTCTTCTTAATTATGATGAGCATCTTCTATTAAAGGTTCACATGGTACAGATGAAAAGAAAATTGCCATAGGAAAAGATATTAGACCATTTAATGAGAATCAACGCCCTGTTATTGCAATTGCCACTATGAATAACAAAAACGTACAACGAATTTACAAAAAAAAGATACGTCTAGAGTTGGAGCACAAAATTAAAATGCAGTATTTTTGGTGATAATTTTCTTCGAAATGTTTTAATGTAGATATTTGAAATTAAGCAGAGGTAAAGAGATCCTATATAACTCAAATCTTTTATGAAGCAACACAGAAATATATTTGCTTTCAATATCCCAGGTTCCTACATAAATGTAATCTTGCTTGGCTCATGGTAGTTAGTTCAATCCTCACTGGGTGCCTATTATAACCCTGCACCAGAATAAGCTAAGCAAACTAGTCTTGAAGGTCATTTCTACTGAGTCTGATCCTCACTGTGTGCCCCATTATAGTGGCCTTGTGCCAGAATAAGTACATATCTGCTTTGAAGTAACCAAACCAAATCCTTCCAGCATTAAAACCAATCTGGTTTCAGAGAAACACAAATCAAGTTAAGACCATAGAAAGATTAAAAAGAACAGTTTAAAAAGCAGAACAAATTAAAGGAACCCTTTTTTAATAGGATCAAATGCCAGGCAAATCCCTATTACAAGAAAATTTAAGTACCTTGCCAACACACATCACATCATCTAAATTAGCCCCATCAATTACAACCACAGGATTAGGTTTCTTAGTGTCAGATTTGTTCATACAAAAGAAAATACAAAGTGAGTCATTGGTTTTTAGAAAAAGACATGATCAAGACAAAAAAATCACAACATACTTTATTCCAGATGCTTTTGCAAGTATAGCTAAGTAGTAAAGCATTGCAATAGAAGTGAGTTTCTTCCATCAGGATTGATGACATTAGATACTCTATAAAAGGACTGGGTTAAAGCTAGAAAAGTAAGGACTCTGCAAGTCAGAGAAACAGCTTAGTTGGTAAGGCTTGAACATATACAGTCAAATTGGCATCATTCAAACAAGACAATTGCTCACTGCAAAGTAAAAGTTTGTTCAGGTTCCAGAAATTCAGTATAAACAATTCCCTTTGAACCTAAACAAATACAGAACTCTATTTCCCCTCTTCAAGATTCCATTTAGATCTTGAAGGTTGCCATGGATTTGTTGCAGTGTTTAGGTTATTCATGTGTTCGGACATATATGTATCTATCTATGTATCTGTGTGAGTACGGAAAACATTTTTGTTTTTTGAAAATTCCCCTCCTAAGTAGGTTTTTAGTGGGGGGTTCAATTTACAATGGAAGTTCATGACAAATTGGTCCCTTAATTTGTGTCCAGCAGCAGTCACTTCATGGACTTTTATTGATCACAGTCCAAAAAAACTTAAGAAAAGTAACTTAACCAATAATCACCCCTTTTCCCAATTTTTTAATTGATCACCCCCAACATGGCATGCTGCCAAAAGATGGTTTCTATTGAGTGACTAACCAGACATGTTTTTGTTTTTTATAATCATAAATTTATGATTCAATCCATACTGATAGTATCTTCATCAAGGTAACTGTACCACCACCTCTGCTGAATTTACAAGGTAAAAAGCAGCATATATGGTTGGTGGTGATTCATAATTTCCCTTGGAATGCTGGTCACAATTTTCTTTGTTTTGATTCTTGTAATAAGTTCATTCTTCTTCATCTCCAGTGACTCTCTTGTGCAAAAAGAAACTTTTTCTGTGTTGAGCAAGAAGAAAAAAAAACCCAAGTAAGTTTGTGTAGAACTCATTTTCCTACCTTCTGGATTTTTTTAAAGGCTTGTAAACAATGTGCTACGGTTGACTGATCACACAAGCAATAAAGAGCTGAGTAAACTTCAAGGACACTTCTAAGATTTCCCTAACATTGTGCAGAAGAAGGCAATGAGAACTTTGGTGTCAACCTATAATCATGAAGATAATATTAATATTAAATTAATATTGTTCATTTCAGTTGTCAGAAAGAATAGATCACTATCCAAAGAAGAGAAAAATTCTGAATACTCTTGATACAAAACTAGCAGCTCTCTGAAGACTCATCATAAAAATGTAAATATTAAACCTGCAAATATGAATTATGTTGGCATTTTAAATTTCAAGTCTGTAAAGTGGATTCTGCCGACACACAGCGCAGTCATGTCAGGTGAACACATGACTTGGATTAGAAATGCTCCAATCGTGAACGAGCAGAAAATTAAGCAGCTCACTTATCTCGAGCGGACATGCAGAGGGTTTTAACTTTAGGAAGTCTTTGATAAGAGAAGGAAGAATGGCAGATATGTCAGGGAGGAGGACACGAATATGAAGAAGGTAAATTTACTTCTTTTTTTTTTTTTTTTAACTCAACAGCTGGAAAGATCGAGAGATTTTGAAGGCCTGGATAAAATTTCTTTTAACATGCTAATCATATCAAAGTGTGAAAGGCCAGTTTAGAATTTTAACTAACAAGGGATTTTGCTATTTCCACCTTCCTTGATGCAATCAGCAATCAGATGAAAACATCAAAAACACAGTAGATATTTACTAAGCTTAGCTTAGTCTGATACAAGGCCACAATAGTGAAGCACCAGGTGAGGAACGAACACACTAGCTAATCTATTATATTATTTTTACAATGGTCGATTTTCAGTTGAACCACTTCTTTTTAAAAACCTTTGACTTTACCCAGTTCCTAACTGATTGCAGTAAGACCCAAATAGACTGTATACGAGTGCAATTTTTCATGTTTTCCCCTTTCACAATAAATCGTTTGCTCTCACCCCAATAATTATGATCTGATTTCTATAAGTCTGAATCGCCCAACCAAATTTGGCATGCATACTCAATGGACCTAGGGGAAGATTTTAAATTAAAATATATATGACACCACAAAGCCAACTAGTGGTCTATAAGTCTAGCATGCACCCGAGATTAGTTGTAAGTATGATTCATTGTAACAGATCAAAACGCATGATGCACTTTAGACTCCTGTAGGCAAGAGGAAATAGCGAGAAAAAAAAGTATAAAAGGTCCCGAGCCGAGAGAGAGAGGGAGGGAGGCAACTAATTGTTTATTAGTAAAGTTGTACAACAATTTTCATTCTAATTGGTTGAGCAGTTCCCAAAGTTCAATAGTTGGTGCATGGTGACATATGAGAGACAAATTTCAGCAAAATGGGTCAAGATTCAAGAAATTTTCCCAATTGTAAACAAAAACGTTTTGGTTTATACAATGTAAATAAACAATCGGATCGGCCATAACTCACCATCCCCAGGTACAATCTGTCCACAAGCATGCATGCAAAATTGAAATATATTAAGCAATAACAAAGTTAAACAAGAGATGACGATGACGACAGACACCTGGCGGCTTTTTTTTACTGCTGGGGACATAAATGAAGCTACCTCTGACTACACAATAAAAGTTTTTAATAAATTAATCAATAATGTCTGTATCAATTAAATCCAGTGGTTTGCTCATTTTATTTATAATAAAAATTAAAGAAAAATGCACTTTTTAAAAGTAAATATTGTGTTTGTGTATGTGTGTGTGTGTGTGTGTGTGCTTGCATGGAGCATAATGTGCAGACATTTAATTCCTTTTGTTTGGTGTAGAATTGACATATCAGCCCTAAGAAAAAAAAAGCCTCCATTATCACTGATCCTTCCATGTTTTCTGTACCAGAAAAGCTTTTATTGATTGATGACACAGGCTAAAAATATTGGCTGCTCAACCCAGCCAGTCTGTCATCACCCAGTCACCACTCCAGGAAGGACAGACTGGAACTGTCTTTGACTGCATCAGTTTTCTGATTTTCTAAAAAAAATTCATATTAAAATAACTGAAAATTACTTTTAGGAATGTTGATCACATAAGATCTTCTGTCTACACAGGGCTGTCTTAAGAATATAGAAGGACCCCAGGCAAAGCAATCTACTGGATTTGGCCTACGGGTTGTAGTGGCAACACTGATTTAATACATGTATTCAAAAAAGAGTCAAGAACTGATTGAAACAGGAATGTAAACAGGTCTGGTTAGTCACTCAATAGTGTAACCAACGTATTTTGGCAGCATTTGATTGGAAAAAGGGGTGATCGATGAATAAGTTACTTCTCTCACCTTTTGTTAGGCAGTAATCACTAAAAAAAAAGACTGAATTTTCAAAAGACAAGCAGGGAGGGGAGAAGAGTTGCCTCACCCCCCACCCCGAGATTTTTTAGTGATAACGTGGTGTGGAAATATGGACATATAAATAATGAAGAGGTAATTATGCATGGATTTCTTCTGTGGTCCACCCTTCCACAGAATTTCATTGAAAATCACTGAGAACTTTTGGAGATATCATGTGGACAGACACAAGAACCTTTGGAGATAGCTGTCCACATGATATCTTCAAAAGTTCTCAGTGAATTTCCATTTTGTGGAAGGGTGGACAATTGGCTATGGAAGAAGAGATTAAATTTTGTGGAACTATTACTACCGCTAACAATGGTGTTGGCAGAGGTATGCGCTCTCTGAGTGCTTTCTAGTTAAATTAATACAATCTGTCTGTGTTTGAAGTTTTTTGAAAAATAAATAAAATATTAAAGATTTCGTCTTAGTTTCTATAAATAATATCACTTGACTTCCACTCTTTAGAATTATCTAAATTTAGATATAAAATATCTAGATTGGCAAAACTGAAGAGAATTAATCAAAATACTTTGTTTTGTACGACGGATGGAAAATTATTTCACATGACAATTATGGCAAGCTAATCAACACACCATAAGGTTTGGCCCCTTCCAAACATGCATCTTTGGAACGGGCACTGCCCTAGTTTAAATTAATGTTTAAAATGAAATTATACCTCGTGCCAGATGTATAAAGGGTGTGAAACAGTAGTGTAAAGTGTAGCGTTAAGAATTTTATTTTAAATCCGGTTACATTTTTAGTCATGAAACTAGAATTTTATCATAATTAGTCCTTCATAACACGTCATGGTCCAGCGTGGCAGTGTAAGGCCCCCCCCCGCTCCCACCATGTCTTACACTTACTTGGGGAAGGCTCCTGTCCAACAATCAACATTAAAAAGCTGATAATTTCTTTAAGTATTGATGTAAAAAAAAAGGACCAAAGCCTAAACATCAGGATTAGGGTTAATTCTGATAAGTAATAACCGTATTTGTAATCTGTTTTCAAAGGCACAATTATTCGTTGTATCATTGGCAGAGATTAGAAGAAGAAGCCTTGTGTAAAAGGAAAAAGGCATCACTATGGATGTTGTTGCTAAGACAGAGGAAAAAGAAGTGGAAAAAAAAAGTGATGTAACAAGAGCTGGCTTCATTATGTTTAAAGGAACATAGTTCAGTTGGCCCGAGCAGTCAGAACAAGCTTGTCTAAGTTTTACACAAAAGGTACACAAGGGTCGGGAGAGAAACGAGGGAGGCTGGGAGCGGGCGGAGGGGGGGGGGGCACAGAGCAGACCAAAGCCAACGAATGAAGAATACATAACAGAGAGTGAGTCATTTTTGTCCCGACCAGCAGAGAAATAAACACATGGTGTGGGTAGCTTGTTTTTATCCTCACCCCCACAAGCTCACTTGCTCTTTTTCTCTAGCCATCTCAGGGAGGCAGAGAAATTGCATAATACTTAGTTCTTCGTTCTCTTTCCCTCTCTCTCTCTCTCTCTCCAAAAGCAATTTATTTAACAGCGCCTAGAGACCTCACCATTCCCACCCCAAACCCAGTTTCAGAGAACAACAACAACCACCACCACCACCAGTGTTGCCGCTTCTGCGGGGGCGGGGCCTGGCTAGCACCAGGCTGACAAAAGCCACATCACTAGTCTCTTGTGACACTCCCCTCATCGGGGTTTATAACCATCTCTTTTTATGCAACCCCCCCAGACTCTCGAGTATTAGGAATGATGGAGAAAGAAAGGAGTTAATTGTTGACCGTGAAAGAAGAAGAGAAAGAGACTGCCGGTGGGGAGGGGGTCAAAAGGAGGGAAAGAAAAAAAGAGGGTGAGAGAAAAAGAGGGTGAGAGAGAAACAAACAGAGAGACAGAGAAAGAAAGAGAGATGAAGGTATAACACAAATGAATAAACTGGTAGAGAGAAAAAGAAAGCAAAGAGAATGGTGAAAAGAAGAAAAGGGGCAATAACGGTAACAAGCTCTAATAAAGTTAAATGGCACTAAAGTAAATGGTGCACCCATGGGGGGGGGAGTGAAGGAGAGGCTGGAAAGAAAAACAAAAACTGCAACAATGGATTTAGAACTGCAGAAATAAAATGAGGGTAGGAGGCGGGTATTTCACAAGTACCTGGGACATATTATATAATCAATGGCAAGTAGATGTGAGTAAGGAAGGCAGTGATGTTTGGTAGCAGCAGAAACAACATTGATACTACGGTCACAGTCAAAAGTGACCGGACACGGTCAACTCAGTGGACACAGAAGGCTTGTTAAAGGAGGAAGCATTGAGTTTTTCCAACCATTGAATGTCGCATCCGAATATACCCTCCCTAGAATCACTAGAGTTTGTGACCCAGGCTCCTAAGCTGACCTCTATAGTTAGGCTAGACTACGCTTCCCCACCCTTTGTTGAATAGAATAAAGTGATGTTAAGTCAAGTTACATAACTTATACAATATACTATATGTATATTGCAAAGGTACTGAAATATCAACCAAAATACTCACTTGTACACTCAATTAAACCATTTCTTTGCACTCTGGGAAAGCCCCTTATCCCTTCCGGGCCCCTAGGCTCAAGCCTACCCAGCCAAATAGTAAATCTGCCACTGGCTAGAATGATCATCTAAAATTAATAAACTGCAGCATCAAGGCAAACGTAGTTGAATATCTAATACCCAAGACATAAGTTTATTCTATCTAATACAGATTTCTTTTCATTTTATCGTTAACTTTTTTTTAAGCTACATCTTGAAGTATTGGGACCACCTCGAGCAGAAATAATTCCATCCATAAAATCGACACCAACAACAACAAAAGCTTGAAACATTCAAATTACCGGACAGAGATTTTCATACTAGATTACTAGAGGGGGGGGGGACACTTACTGACAAGCTATTTTGACACTTTTGATAAGCTCTTCTCTCTTTTAGTTTGTTCAAGTAAGGAAGAATTCTGAATCCTGTCTGAAAATCCTGAGATGAAGCATTGACATTATTCCAAGATTTATTCAGCCAAGTACCCTCTTACTTACTGACGTAAAACATAAAAGGAAAAGCTAATTTCAAATCAGCTATTTTTATAAATTGGAACAAAAATGTCATTTGACATCTTGAAATCAGAATTAAAATTTGGGTGCAGAAATTAACAAAACTGTGTAGAAACGATTCAAACAGGCAGCAGATACTTTTTTGTCAGAACCAGGGGCCATTTTTTTAAATTTGCTTCCAACCCACGACTGGCAAGTTTCCAACCAGGGTTGCCAGATTGGCTTTTTTTAAAAGCCAAATTTCAAGCATGTTGATTAATAATTTCAGTTTAGCTTTTTGGTCTTTTCCAGTTTAAAGACAGTTTTAGCTATAAATAACAAATACTTGGCAACATTGGAAGCGTATTCGTTAACGCAGTGTTGTTTGTGTTATTAATGTGTTTTGGTTGCAGCACCCCCCTCCCCCAATGCTGTTGTTTCTGTCGGCAAATTTCTTCCCTTTTGAAATGGATTAGATTTTTGTATACATTTGTATGTCCAATTTCTTCACCTTTTCTTGATGGATACACCTACTTTGTTGGCCTGCATCCCCCACTGAAAATCATTAGGTACCTAATCATCTTCCTTTCCTTCTTTCTCCCTTCCTTCCTGCTCCTGGTGTGTGTAGAGTAAGTATATTTTAATTTTCTTGGTCAGAAGTAGAAACTTTAAGAGAAAGGATACATGTAGACACACAGCTGTTTGTGTTCGTGTGTTCACAATACCCCTTTCCTTTCTTTCTGTTGTCACAGACAGACTGACAGGTCACCAAATATATTAAGGATTTGTGTGTTCCTTTTTTTACTTAATTTTAATTTTGTTTTAATTTTTGAAGATGAAAATTGATTTGGAAAAAAACCAAAACAACAGCAACAAACGTCAATGATTATTTCAAAAACTATTTCAACCCTGGTTGGCAGCACAACACTTAGAAATCAGGAAAATGCTTTTTAAATATACAAAATATGAAAAGCTATTTAACATCTGCAACAAAGAAGTGGCAGACATGAAAAATGCTGTTTAATTGTATAAATCAGACAAGTGTGGAATCCAACTCAATGTGGCTTTTTGCGTTTTTGTTACAAACGTTGCTGTTTTTAAAAAAATATGTTTGCTACAGTTATTTGATCAGATGAAAAGATGAGGAGGGCAGGAGAATGGATCGGTTGAAACGGTGTGTGAACAACAAAAATAACAAGAAGAATGAGTTTGATTGTCTGAAAACCGCTTTGAATCTACAACAAACATTATATAGAGACAATTAGTGTTCAAGATTCAGTTATCTCTGGTCGTCATATGAGTGAACTTCTTCTTGGCAATGTTCAACAGTAGTTTCTGCAGTTCTTATTCATTAGTTTCTCTTATAAATGTCCACAACTTTGCTGGACTTTGAGATCAGATAGTTTGAGGAACGCAATTCTAACAGACATCGAGAAGGCAAAGAACACAAAAATTTCAAGTGTTGCCTGAAGAACTGAAACTCGGAGTTATACCCTAATGTTTGTTGATGACTATGTTTCAGCCAGTTAATTCTCCTGCCTTCCTCGGATGTTTACTATATTTGGTAATCTTCAAGGAGTTTTCAACAGATTCCTTTTTCTCATTCATAAATTCTCTTTTGGTGCTATTTTTTGCCAAAATTTCAATTCGATTCCCACATCGAAATGATAACAATTCACCCGACCCTTCTTGAATTATTCCCATCGAAATGATGACAAATGTTAAACAAAATGTGAACACGATAAAGAATTCTGTTCAAAAGCTTCTTAAAGATTACCAGATCTGAAATACATCTGAAGAAGGCTGGAGAGTGAACTGGCCAAAACAGTGATTAAAAATAGCAATGGGAAGGATAAATAATACATGGATAGTAAAATTTGAGGAGATTTAAAACAATAAGCAATTATAGCAGACATTTTATTCAGAACAAAACTATAAATAGTCATTATACTTCATAGTAGTCAATACTTCTAAAATTGAGATATCACTTTTCACAATATTTTCAAGCAAACAAAATTTCTGAATGTATCTGTAATTTGTAGGCTTGGCTCAGTCAAATAGTGCCTGTAGAATATCAACTTTCTTCCTATGCACCAAAGGGACAAGACTTGTGAAAGAAAAAGCAGAAACACTCCAACCCTGGTAAAGATGTGCCATTCTACAAGTCTTGTACTTATAAAATCTATGATTCTCTATAAAACAACTGGTGTTCAGGTTCTATAGCTAGGGATCAAACCCACTTACCATTGAGTAAAAGTAAAAGATTACAGAAAAAAACCTAAATTAAAAAAACATTTTTCTAATAAAGAAAACAAAAATGAGTCAGCTACTCATCAATGATCTGGATTGTAGATGTTTATGAAAGATTTTACAAACACATAATTGTAACGACTGTAGCAAATCTGGAATATGAAAGAGTTGCCTATTTCTCATATAGCTACTCAAATGTTCGATTTTGAACCAAATGTATTTATATTATCATCATGTGCTGGAGACAGAGGGTATATATTTGTCTTCCAGATTCCAATGAATTGTAAAATCGTGTAGCCCAGATGGCTTAACTTTGCAGATGACCTCAATACAACAAATCCATTTTGGATTGTATCATATTGTGCTGCCTCACAGCACCTCACAGTATGGTTTCTTTTTCAATTAAGGAACTCATCTCTAGTTAATAATCTGGCAGCTGTAAATTCTACAAATTCCAAAAGGATTTCCCTGACCAAATTTGGGTTTGATGGTAAATTTAAAATCAGATTTAATAAACATTTTTATAAAGTAGATCTGGGCATAAAAATTGGTCAAAAACAAATCTCCATTATGGTGGTGGGAAGAATTTAAAAAAACAAAAATTACACATTTTTTTAATATTATAACTCAGGCTGATATATATATATACATATATATTTTTATTTTTTTCCTTCACATTTTCTGTTTTTAAAATGATGTCATTTCCAAAAGGAAGTAAGCAATAAATTAATAATATCCTAAGTACATTACAACTTGTTAGATAGGGCCAAGTATTTTTGCTGATTTTGCGTCTTTACCACTTTATAATAAGCTTCATTTGAGTTGACTTGTCCATCATTTGAGATGTTCACAGACTGTGTCAGGCTTTTTTTCTTCTTTTTAATCACCGATACCCACAACAGATCGGTTTAATCGCTGTTGCTTGATTTAGGTTATTCATGTGTTCTGACATCTATAAGTATCTATATACTTGGCAACATTGGAACATTAAATTTATGATTCAACCCATGCTGGTAGTATTTTCATAAAGGTAACTGTACCACCACAACCACCACCACTGCTTAATTTACGAGGTAAAAAGCAACATATACGGCTGGCGGTTATTCATAATTTTCTTTGGAATGCTAGTTGTTTTGGTTTTTCTTTTTACTATAGTTAGCAGCTATTGACCTTTGGTCAATATCCCCTCTCCCATTACTTCTTTCCTCCTCTTCCTCTCTCGGCCAACTGTGGTCATTATTGTGTAATAAACACACATTTAAAGCAAATCATTGGTAACTGAGAGAAAAAGGTCGATGGCCCAACCTGTTAGCCAATGTCACAGTATTTAAGTAAAGTTAAATTGCAAAACAACTTATGGAAAAAAGATTTTTTTAAATAAATAATAAAATCCCAAGTATATACTTGAAAGTTGCATTTCATGTAGAGGAGTCAGGGAAAACCTGAATGAAAATAAAATATTAAAAAAACAAAGGAGAGAACTTTAAATGTACAAATACCGAGTTACTTCTCTTAGAATTTAAATCTAGCCCTTTTATTAACTGTTCATTTTTAACCTCTTATTCTTCAGAATAGTAAAAAAAATATCTCTCAATCAAAAGCAAATTCCTGAATCCGACCATAAATTTAATCAATTCTTTCATGGCCCATGACCCACCCTTTCACAAAATGTCATTGAAAACTTTTGGAGATATTGTGTGGAGAAACAGACAGACAGAGACACGCGTGAACACCTCTTCCAATTTTGTTGCAGAGGTAAACAAATTGCACGAGATCCAACAAGTTTCTTCAAACAGGTGGACCAAATCGGCCGTTGCCCTTCCCTTAGGATGACATTGGTGCATGGAGAGGGGAGACTTGTTGCATGGGCAACAATTTCAATGGATTTTATTTAAATTCTTCATATTCTTTTTAAAAATCTGATCAAGAATTCAGCAAACAAATTGAAATGCATGAAATTTATGTTGTGAACAAAGTATTATATTAAAATGAATTGACAGACTCAACAGGTTAAGCAAAATTCCAGAACGTATACACAGTGCATCTGATGGGCACCACAGATTCTGTGCAGATGGGGAGGGGAAGGAAACAATAGAGAAAAAACTGATCTTACGTCAGAGATAAATGGTAAGGATTATCACCTCCATTTATTGACCTTGCAATTTGCCATGAGAGAAGAGATAAAAAGAGAAGGATCCAGAGGGGAGGAGGAGGGGGAAGGAGACAGAGACGAGGGGAAGGAGAC
>VCCN01001946.1:561693-578747 GCA_006491835.1 Architeuthis dux
AAAAAAAACGAAATTGAGTGTATTAGCCACTTGTAAGTGACTTATATAGTTGACTCATCACCTAAATTCCGGTCGTGATTAAAATAGCCAATTTGAAAATTGACAATCTTGTGGACTGGATGATGGCAGAGGGGGGATCTGCTATCATCCAGTCCACAAGATTGTCAATATTAAACCGGTCTGTGGTGCAAAAAAGGTTGAGAACCCCAGCCTTAAGCAAAAGGCAAGACCCTAGAGAGCCTGAATCAGTGTAAGTTTAAATAAAGATGAAGATGAATAAAATTTTAAAAAGGGATAAGCAACTCTGGCAAATTATTTATTGGAAAAAAATGACAGAAATGATTCTGAAATGGATTCATCTAAAACACAGCAAACTGCTCTCAGATCCATGTTTTTATCTCTTAGAGTTATTCCTAACATTGCTTTTTCCATTGCTCTTTATGTGACTGAGTTTGTTTTCAAGTGATTTAGTTAGTTTCCAGGTTTCATACCGTGCGTCATAGCTGGTATTATACATTCATTGTACACTTCACATTTTAAGCAAGGTGCTTTTCAATATGTCTCTATTTTTACTAAATGCTTTCCAACCAATCATTATACATTGTTTTATTTCACTTTCATGGTCTCTCTCTAACTTTATCAACTGACTTAAGTAAATGTATCCGTCACCCTCTGCCAAATCTGTTTCCTCTATTATTGTAGAAAAATATCGTTCTTCTGCTTTGTCCTGATTTTCAGTTCCAAATGTCATCAATAATTCTATTGGTATTAAAAAAAAAATTTTTTTAAATATCTATTCCATTCAATCACAATAAATAAATCGATAAACGTTTAAATATAAGCATACATGTAAACCTGACAATTAAGGCAACTAGACACCTTCCTGTTGTGATGGAAGATGACTGTACTGCAAGTGTTGTTACCAGAGTTATCTTCCTAAAACACCTTGTTCACAGCTTTTGGCAGATGAGGAAGGTTTTTTTAAATGGCAATTAATCTGCTCCTTGCCATAATTTGCTCTGTCCATAGGTTTTGGTGTATGTGCATAGAAAAGTGACAAGATTTGATTTTTTATTAACTATTAAGAGCAATAAGTTAAAAAATAAGTATTGAATTTTAACTACTCATTAAAAAGAATTACTTCATAATTAAACATGATAGTCAGCTGATAAATACTAATTATACACACATAAATGTCTGTATCTAAGTTTTTAACATAACAATGCTATAACTACATTTTTTCATTAGTATTATAAATCATTATTTTACATTGTATGACTACTTTTTTAACTTCATTTTAATTTATTAATTGCTTTTTATTGCAACTTTTACCCAGACCGATTTCCCTCTGAAAGTAAATAACATAAATAAAGAATAAGTCTTAGGTGGGAATCACTGCATCCACAACGGGAAGCACCGTTTACGCCAGCCTGGGAGCTACCAAGACTCAACTGGAAGACAGAAATCCATCCTTCATTCTGCTGATTGCAGCAGCCATGTTCATTCTTGTAGTTTCAGTATTTTAATACATTTTGGGTTTTTTTAGTTGCAATAAAAAGGAACATTTAAAATAATAATGAATGCTATAATGTATCCTCTTAAGTTCTTTTTTCAGCATGGTTCATTGGCTATTCACTCAAATGTCATTCTTATTGACACCAAAATTGATGATAACATTAATTAAATCTAAAAGAAGAAAAGATTAATAGAAAATTTTGCCCAAGGATTTTGTAATCATAGAATTTGATCTTTATTGTTTTGAGAATTTTTTTTAAATTACTGTTTATATTTGTATAATGTTCGACTTTTTCAGATCATTTTTTAAACTTATAATTCTGTGTGTGTGTGTGTGTGTGAGCCCCCCCCCCTAAACATTACACAAGGTATGCTTTTGAAACAGTGAAAATTTGTGGTCAACTGTATCAAAAAGCATACCTCCTGTAATGTAAAGACCCCTTAATTATATGTTTGAAAGTTGGCCAGGAAAAACATTCCACCCGATATCCTAGAGGGCTTTTGACAGAAACCATATTGAATTATGCCATATTGACATAGGAAAAGAAGAAGACAGGTCTGAAGACAGGAGATAGTGAGTTACTGTTGATGGAGTGCACAAATAAGGAATGCCAAAGCTGATTAGATCAAAGCTAGGTGCAGAGCAGAAGACCTACATGACAATTTTCATTTTAGCCACACCCGACCAAGAAAGGCTGACCAAGAGGGAAAGAATTTGGCACCTTCACCAATGACATGTTTGAATGGCTAGAGAAGAGATCAAGTTATTCAGGTCAGGAATTTCTGCAATTGGATGGAAGAGGAAGAAAGAAAAAAGAGAGAGAAAACAAGAAAAACAAAGATGAAAAGAGAAAAAGAAAATGGAAGAGAAGGGTACAAAGAGAATGTAAAGGGAAGTCAAGAGAATAAAGAGAGAGGAAGAAAACAGAGAGAAAGGATGGAGAGGGTAGGAGAGAGAGAGGGAAAAGAGGAAGCAATTTGTAAAAGCTAACAAGATAACAACATCTAATGATGAAGGAGACACATCTATCTGGGTTTTATTTAGAGATGTTGTTAACAAAGTTAAACCCTCCCCCCCTCCTCAGATCACTTCTTGTTTTTCCTAAATTCCTAAGGAGAAAAAAAAAAAAAGAGAGAGGGAAAACATAGGACCTCTTAGATACAAACTTATTTGTCAACAAAGATACTGACAACTTTATCTTAAATGCTGATAAGAAAAATAATAAGCATTTAGCTGAGACATAAAACAAGTGTGCGTTTTTATTCATTAGCGAATAGAGTTAAGGACTGGAGTTGGCAGTTGTACCAGACACACAATGGTCAGAGAAAAAGAAAGATTCAGAGGAGGCTCAAAACTATGGAAAGAGATAGCACAGGAAATCTGGAAGAAGTAATTGCTGTTGTTGTTGCTGCTGCTGCATCGTCGGCGTCGTCATCATCATCATGATACTAGTCTATCCATGGCATCAAAGAATGACATTTAAATAATTTTTCAACATTATGTTGCTCTGCATTTTCTTGCTTATGTTCAACCAGAATGAACCCAGATTTTTTATGCATTTCAAAAAAAAAATTTTTTAAAGTAAAGGAGACTACTCTATGATTAGCATTTGATACTTATCTCCCTTGACAAATGTTACAGACAAAAAATATAGACATACACATGGCATATTATATAAGTAGATAATCAATAAAGGATGGCAAGTCACTCAGAAAAGGAGATAATACAAACAAGAGATTGAAAGTTGATTTTGTTCAATAGATCACTAAACATTAAAATATTAACAAAATTAACAGCAACCCTTGTTTTATAATCAAATATTGATTATATTGTCAAACTCCAGTCCAAGTCAGAGACTGGGGTTGACTGTTTTTCCCTCCGTAACAACAACAAGAACAATCGGCACCTAAAATTTAGGGGTGTAAACTCTTTGCTGGTGTCTATCCTGTCACATTAAACCAAACCGATATATAAAATTAACATTTCTCTACCGTGATTTGAAATCAAGCTCTCTTACTGACCGAGCCAAACTGACAAATATATATAATATATACAATACAAAAGTTGCAGTAATCATCATCAAGTCGAAATAGAAATAGGAGTGAAGTTTGACCCTGCAGCAGCCAGGCTTGTACAAGCCGTTTTAACTTCATCCTTTCTTCTTTAAAACATTCATTATTAAGCTGTGATACTGATTAGATAATGCTAAAAAATATTTACTACTAAAAAGAATATACAGTATCGCCCATAAATAAGCACACCCCTACCACTTTTTAATATAAAGTTAATTGTCTTCTACACCAAACATGCCAAAAATATGAATATGTTGCCGTCCAAACATGAGTACAACACTATGGAAAATTATTTTTTGGCAACAGAGTTTCAATCATAAAGTTCGCTCATAAGTAATACCTGATAATATCCGTTTTGACTGTGCAATGTTCTACTAGAAATAATAAAATCCTGCTACGTTTGATTTAGAAGACAATTAACTTTCTATTAAAAAGGGGTGCACTTATTTATGGATGGTAGTGTACACTATTTACTTATAATATTAGAATTAGAATCATTAGAAATTTACTAATGAATAATTGATTATTCATTTTCTAAAAGAAATGTTAAAATATCTAATTAATCTGAATGACACCCATCAACATTTCAAGTTATTTCTAACAGACATTACCTAATGAATAATTTTGAATAAAGTGGAGGGGGAGACAGTTATCTTTGTGACCTCTTGAATACAATGGATTTAGATAACGATAAAGAAAAAGTTCCAATTCTGATTTTATCAATATAATACTAAAATTCTTATTCTGTTTATCTGTATGTGGCCTCTAAGTAGCCGAAGGTATTGAATTAAAGTAACCCCTAAAATGCAATAACTTAAAGAATGCAAAATATCCAGGTGATTTGCAACTGAATAATAATAGTATGGGGTCAGTGTTCGTGCTCACCCCTATCTATATTATAATTAACGTTTGGTCTGAGGAGATAACTATTATCCCTTATTTATTCGAGTTGTCTAGTTAACCATAAAATGAATTGGTTGGTCCTCCAGAGGTCATTGGGTTACCATGCTGGACCTTTGTCCTTCAAACAGTCTCAGAGAGCAGAGTTATTTGGAGATTCCCATCATCACTCCAAGTATGATATAGTACTGGGTTACATGGTACCAGCAGCAGAGAAGAAGAAGAACAAGAAGAACAACCCTAATCTGACTGAGAAAAATGAATCTATTAACCCTTTCTGTGGCAAATATTGGTTTTTTGATATAAAAAAAAAAACCTGGATGAATGAACATCAATTTAGCTAGTTGAGGAAAAATGTTTGTCCCCCCCCCCCCGCCAAATAACTTATTTGTAGCAGATATGCTACATTGGCACATAAGGGGGGGGGGGATAACAAATATTGGTATGTGGATACGATAATGTTTATTCGATATAAAATGTCAGTCCAAAGTTTTCTCACGGCTCATTTCCTGTGATGTCCACAATGGATTTGAATCAATTAAATCGATTTTTAAAAATCCAGCCCTATTAATAAATAATCATATTTCCAAGACGTTGGAAGTTTGCTTATCTTGACATGTGAACATTGTGTGCCAATGTAGCAAATATGAAAGTGGAGTTGAAATATTTCTCAGAATCTTCTTAACTACAGTCACAATGAAGTGTCATAGATATACTATAAAGATGACAAATGTTTGTTTCTTTGTTTCTAACTAACTTTATGTTTTATAGACTCCTAAATGGTTGCACCCTACGGTCTGAACATTTGGTTCCAAAAGTAACTTTACCCCAGGATGAATATAGGATAGATGGCTATGACCTCTGATACCACATAAGGTCAATTTAGGGTCAGGTCAATTTTGACATTTTCAATTCTCAGTACAGCTGCACCCTACGGGCTGCAAATTTTTGGCCCCAATGATTAACATAGGATAGGTGGCACTGACCTCAGAGTTCCCTACAGGTCAATTTAGGGTCAAAACTAAGTTTTCTGCCCTAAACATTGAATTTATTTCTGTAAAAAAATTGGTAGTGATAATGGTGGTGTTTAGAGTCACAGAAAATGGAATCTGTGGACAGAGTTCAAACTCTGATGGAGAAAATAAAAAAACTTTTTCTTTTGATTTTATGTGCTTTCAATCTATTAGTTCTTCCAACCATTCGTCAGTTGTGAGACAAATTATTTTCTTAAGTTTTAGGGAGGGTTCTATTTATTTTGTAACTATAATGTAGGTAGGAAATCTGTGGATGTGAATTTCTCTTTCTCTCAAGTGTTTAGGCCAGTTTGGCAGTATTTTTTTAAGGAATCTCACCCTAACCAGACAATAAAACATTTGGCTTTGAGCAAAAGCCATAACCCTAACATGACAATAAAATGGACACTATTTAAATCTGATGATCTGCTCCGACATGCAAACCACTAATGCCAAAAGTGAGCACATGAATTCTCAGTTTTGAGGAAAATTAATTTTTTAAGGTTTTACGAGGGGCTACGCAGGCCTGCCAGAGGGTTGGCACAGGCCTGCTTGGGAGTGTGTGCAGGCCCAACAAGGAGTGTGCATTTTATGAAACCTCTATAAAATATCATTTGCTCTCCTGTGTTGCTATATTTGAAGTTTTTAAACTGGGCAACTCCGGGTAACCCAGCTAGTAAAATATAAGAAATATTCTACTGCCAAGAATTAACTTTCCACCACCCGTAAGAATCAATAGATTGGTGCATGCAAAAAGTAAATCATTCAAATAAATTGAAATGCATTTATTATGAAAACATCAATTTTCTTGTTGATATTATTTCTGTCTTTTGTCACGTCATCTCTGCTTGTCACTTCTTATTACTCCTCTTCAAGAGGGACTGACTGCGAATAAAGGATTTTAGGAAACATTTTTTGACTGAACAGTTTAAAATAGAACTTCCCAATATCCCAACTGATCAACAAAAATGGATCACTTATGATGGGAGTGGGGGGGGGGTCAATATTTTTACCTGGAATGAGAAGAAGAAAAAAAATAATCCACTGAACACCAAAGTGCACTTTAAAAAGATAAATTAAACAGAATAACTCATTATTTCAAATGCAAATTCATCTAAAATTTAAATTCCACCAAATTGTCTCCCTTGGACCTCATCTAATAAATTATATTAGATTGTGGCCAGTGGTCTTTAATATTACATCTCTTTAGGTACAATCTTTTCAAATTCATTGCAGGTGCGAGCGAGTGTAATGGTGTAACAGGTGTGAATATCTTTGAACACACCTGTGTCTCAGCTAGAATGTAAAGGAAGTTAGGGGGGGCGGGGAGGTGGGGGTGGAATGCTCATTATTTTTTTTTTTTCCCCCCAACAAAACCTGATACTCCAGTAAAAAGGGCAAAACGGTGAGACTGGTAGATGGTAGTCTTATTTCTTGCAACAAACACTAAACATTTTTAAAGAAAACAATTTCCTTAAAACAAGGATCTCCAATATACTTTATGATGAATAAGGAAAAACTGTTTTTTTGATGGGGGCGGAAATGTATATATTGAATGCATTTGTATGTAGTCCTGCAAGAAGCCTACCTAAACCCACCTGATAAGGGGCAGACTTAAACTGACCATTAAGTCAACTTCTCAAGTCTGCACCTTGACCATTCATAAATCTCTTTGGTCAATTATTCCCATTATGAATCAGAATTGTCTTACCATTTAAGGGCAATGGATTGAAACATACAACATTAGAATAAACCCTTAAGAACTTCATCCAAATTTGAAAAATATTAACCAACCACTACAATAATGATTGTATTAGACCTGACATTTATTATTATCATAAGAAGAAGACAGGGTGAGGGAAAAAGTGGATGCATCAATAAGTGTATCCAGACACTTAGTTGTTAGCTGAATTTTGATCTGAAATTTTAACAGTATAAGCTTCAATCTATATGATTAATATTCACCACCGAATTAAGTGCATTGACAAGGAAGGAAATTATGTTAAAAAATAAATATTTGTTGTGCAAGAAAAGACTTTTTTTATCTTTAGGCAACAGAATTATTGATGTAACCATAAAAGTCAGGAAAGGTTATCACAAACAATCCAGCATCTTAGAGAAGAAATCTGAACAGAAATTTGTGCACCAAAAATGGCGGCTATATTGGTTAAATTATTTTTCAAACAAAATTCAAATTGATCACAATTTTGTGAAGTTCTTTTGGAAGAATGAAGAAATAAAACAATTACCAAACAAAAATATTATTAGATTTTTAAATTCTTTTGAGATTTTGAAGACAGCGTGTGCAGGGATGACCTCAGTCATTCAAGCAATAGCAACATCAGGGAATTTGATTTCCGCATCGCTTTTATAGGATTGAGGGTTTTTCTGAGGTCTGCATTTTTGTATTAAAAATTTTTTTTTTAAATAAGACAATAAAAATGGTCAAAAACACGCAAAAAGAAATGGCCCAAATGATCTAAACAGAACTCAGCTGAACTGGGAAATTTGAATTAGGTTTCTATTGGGAATTAACCATTAAATGGCTACTGAGAATGCTGGCTAACACGCCGAACATAGGATAACTAGAGTCATTGTCATTCAGCAGAGAAATTCACACAATTCCTCATTACTTTATTTAATTAACTAGTCAATCCCCATGCCGTTAAAAATGACAGCAAATATGAAATATATGGATACACATTGCGTTTTATATACATGAATAATAGAAAAAATTATGCAAAGGATGCAACTCTTCAATATTATCATTGAGTGGCTTATGTTCCTTTAGTAACAATGTTTATTTAATTGATTTGGGGTGTTACAGACAAAATTACATATACAAATACACATGATGTATTATAATAGTAGATGTGTCATTTTGAAGTAAATGTCTGAGAAATGAATTGTCAAATAAATTCTTCCTTCTAGTATTGTCAATTTCTAATCTATTTCTGATTTCTTTATCGTATTTTCCCATCTTTTTCAAGATGAAAGGCAACGATCAAAAGGTGTAAAAGAAAACCAGGCAGAAAAAGCAGCAGATGTTATCATCAACATGGTGTGACAGGTGTGACAATTCAAGGTAAACTCAATCACAGCTTGAATGAAAAGCAAAGGAATTTAATGAGCTTCTTTTTTATATCTATATAAAAGAAATCAATTCTTTGGTAACAGACAGGAAGGAGGAGGAGGAGAAAGGAGTGGAGGAGGAGAAGGAGAAAGGAGTGGAGGAGAAAGGAGGAGAAAGGAGTGGAGGAGGAGGAGAAAGGAGTGGAGGAGGAGGAGAAAGGAGTGGAGGAGGAGGAGAAAGGAGTGGGGGAGGTATTCTGCAGAGGATCTTTTAGGAGTTTGGATTTTTTCTTCTTTTCAATCATTCCAGGTCATGGGATTTACAAGTTATCCCCGCAAGGTTTCCAAGGAATGTCTCAACTTTAACTAAAATTACTTGTTAACCTATTAACTGCTGCAGGTGGCAAACAGTAATAGTTATCCATTGCAAGATATTCATTGCAGGATAAAAGCCCTGTCTCACAGATAGAACTGATTTGCCACCAATCACAATAAAACCAAAGTTTTATTGAGTTAGACATAGATCTGCAATGACTGATATTCCCGGACGAGGGGTATACAACCGGAATATAGGTGACAAGTCAACTAAGTCATTTGTAAGTGGTTAATACAATCAATTTTGTTTCTTAAAGGGTTAATCTAACGAATTTAATCTTACGATCCAAGGAAATGAATTTGTTTTTATTTTACAAAAAAAATATCACCAAATCATATAGTTTCTTCGCACCCCGGTAGTAGATGCTTTGCGTCCCAGTACCGGTCCACGGCCTAATGGTTGGGGACCACTACTTTAGAATACAAGACAAAGAAACAGGCTCAACATTCAACATGAATTCACTGGAGAAAGATAAGAGAATGTTGTGGAGAAAAAATAGGGATAGAGAGAAAAAATTGAATCTGACATTCTTGGTTTTATTTTTGACATGCTGCGCATAATTTGGGAGATGGCATCAGGTATATTGAATTTAGAGAACCTTTCAACTGAACCTTCTTGTTAATCAAATTATTTCTGAGGAATCCACAATACCCAGATCTTCTAGGCGAATATTTTCCATGTCTGGGTTTAAAAGTTCCTTGCAGCCCTTCCAGTCAAGTATGAATTCACTCTAACAAAACTTTTACCTGTGTATAGCACAACCTTCAAATTATTGTGTAAAAATTTGATCTTAAAAAGTTGACAGACACAATTATATACAAGAACACTTCAGATAGTGACATCACTTTTCAGACAACTGAAAATTATTAACTGAACGATCTTATTCGGTTTACTTATTCTATCAAAAGTTTTGGCCAAACCTCGTTTGATACACTGGTTCTCATACAATTATCAAAGTTAAGCAATATTGAACCTGGTCTGTACCTGGGTGGCGATCTGATGATAAAGGCGGCCATAAGCAGCCGGGCATCATGTAGAAAGTCTCCTGTGGTGCTCCCATTAATCCTTGTAATGAGGAGACCAACCTGTACACTATGCTCAATGATGCTAGCCAAAGACCACCCCACCCCCAGCCTGGCTGTGAGCGACATCACAAACATCAGAAATTGTAACTTGTAACAAGAAACAACTCACAGAGAACATAAACCGCCACCAATGCCATACACTTTGTAAAAAATGAATGAAAATGAGTTCATATATATCTACGATGCAGGGAAGCAACTGCATGAGCTTTGATTTTCCATATTTCGAACTGTTGTCTTAATATATGGAGAAAAAAAAATCTCTCCATCTAAAACAATTCCTGGATCTGCCCACAAAATTCAATGGCCTAACATCCCATATCATTGACAACTTTTGGACATGAAAAACATGAGTGAATCCCCAATATACCAGAGTCAGGGTGAATAGAGGGGCAAAAAGAAAAAAAGAATTGGGGGTGGGGGCTTAAAAAAAAGTGTGTGAGAGCTCCTAAAACAATTGTCTTTTTTTTTTCAGAACATATATATTGAAATGGATTAGAGGCGTTTATGATTGTAACTTTGAAATATCGTTGTTTGGCTGTAGAAATAAAAGCATATGATAATTTTCCAATTGATTTTAAAAAATGAATGATTTAATAATGTTTAAATGATTAAAAAAAAGCCTCTTAAAATATGAACACTTCATGACGTCACCTCTTCAAGAATTGATTAAAAGAAAAAAAAAAAAAAATCTAATGTTTTTTTAACATCATTAAAGAACGTACTCAAAATATGTGTCCACTTAGCATTAAATTTCATTGTAAATCGATCCCCCCCCACCAAAAAAAACAAAACAAATTGAGAGAGGGTGTTCAAAAGATAACTTGCTAAAAACCTTCCCCTAGGTCCATTGAGTATACATGCCAAATTTGGTTGGGCTGCACTCATGTTTAGGGTGTTTCTATAGCATGACAGACAAACACACATTGTGACACCTCTCGCTTATATATACACACACACACACACAAGATGGTGAAAAAAAACAATAATTCTATTGATCAAAGTGCAGGTAACCCCAAGAGTATGAGAACCCCAGATGCAAAAACAACAATAACGAAGAAAAAAAATTCTTCCAAACAAATAAGACGAAAATCTTTTGGAAAGTCATGAACCAGTAAGATTCACACCGCTGTGAAAAAGCTAATGTGAGAAATCTTCATTGCTTTCCAAAGAAGTTTCGGTCAGTTACAGGCCAATCGTTCTCTCTTCTCCATATATTGGGGTCACAGAACCAAAACGGAAAGGAGTCGCAAGGTTTCTTTTCATTTAATTATTTTACCAGGTATCGTATTGAGAAATGGTTTTATTCAAAAAGAACACCAAGAACAGAATCATTAGTCAACAAGCGAGGTGCAAGGTGGCCAAGTGGTTAATGGCACAGAGAATGAGATTGTGAACAGAATTCAAACTCTGGCTGAGATAGTTTGTGTTCACTTTGCACTAATGTCCTTGGGAAAGGCATGCACACACACACACACACCCACTGCCAACATGAGAGGCCCTTCCCACAAATTGGCACAGTATAATCTTCCTATCTCCAATGCGGCTCTGTGCCAGACTAAGCCAAGCTTATTAAGCATAGATTTACAGGTATTTATTTGTGTAGTAAAAGCTGCTTGTGTTACCCTTTCTTATTAAATGATGCCTTCACCTGATTTTTCATTCAATTCACTTCTGCAGTTCTTGCCTCTCATCCTTTACTCTTTGTTAATACTAAGGTACACTAGAAAACTGCCTGGAAGATCGTTTAAAAAAAAAAAAAAAAAAAAAAAGAAGGAACTCGATCACTGGTCGAGATAAAGGGAAGCTTACCCGACCCAAAATAATTAGTCTCAACTGAACTACTAATGCAAAGAAGATTGACTCATGCCTAAAAAGAAAAGAATCCTATAAAGTGTAATGAACTATGATGACTTTGATCTCATTGTTTTACCCTTCCTCTTCCTAGGTGAACAAACTTTGCAAAGAAAAACATTATGTAGGGGGGATACATTAACATTGTCGTCTTTAAAATTTGTAGAACGAGAAATCTATTGGGGGTGTTTATTTCCACTCAGTCCGCCCCTGATTCAGTTGAATAAAAAAAATAAAAAAATATAGAAAATGTGATAAAAGAACTTACTTGTTCAATTTGACCAGCAGTCGAGAAAGCTGAGAAACTTTACATGCCCGAGAGAGAGTTTACTCGACCGAGTCGAGTGGTCAAGTTAAATCTTTTAATAACAGGTCTGGTTAGTTACTCAATAGAAACCATCACCTGACCAATGTCTTTTGGCAGCAGACCATGTTGGGGGTGATCAATTAAAAACGTGGAAAAAAGGGGTGATCAATGTATAAGTTACTTCTCTCGCCCTTTTGTTGGGCAGTGATCACTAAAAAAGTCTGAATTTTCAAAAACAAGCATGAATGCTGCCAGACGCAAACTAACAGCAAATGGATCTTAATTACTGATAACATTTGAGTGCTGTATTCTGCACCGACTCACAAATAGGTTTGTTCTTTAAGCACACTTAAGTATACAAAAGTACCTAATAATACCAGATTTCATTCATATATAGTTGTGCTATAATCGTTTTGCTTTTCAATTTCATCTGTCATCTTGGAGAAATTTGTTTGCTTATTTAAAATAAAAGATGCTTCAAAGAAAACATTACACTAACTTAACTAGCTTTTCTTTCTTCAAATACAAAATAATGAGCCTCACCAAACTGGTAGATGAAGTAGTTGTGCTAAGTCGGATATTGTCCACGTTATAGCCAATAATAATTTTGAATGAGTAGACAAGATCAGAGGGGGAGGAAGGGGCGGTGGCCAAGTGGTTAGCAGCATGAAAAATGAAATCGGCAAGCCAAGATCAAACTCTGAAAACTGAAACAATCTGCATTCACTTTGCACAAATGCCCTTAGGAAAGGCATGAACCCATCTCCCTCACACCCACAGCTATGGGTAAAATAGTCAAACCGGGAAAGTCTAACTTCTCATACAGTGCAGTGACACGCTGGAAATAGACAGAGTAGAGTACATGTTCCTGAAAGGTATGGTTAACAGGAATTTTGTGAAGCTTCGACAGGCCTAGCAAGCAGCAAGTAGATTATAACAGATGTTCACGTGGAATAACCCTGTGACACCTTCGATGGTATAAGCAGATGGATGATAGACTGACAGAAATCAGAAAAAAAAGGAAAAGTAACTAGTGATATATCGGAATATCTATCAATCCATACAGTTATCCGGCGTCGGATTCACAAAAGATTATCACTACCACCATGTGAATCCGGCGCTGGATATCTGACCGGATTGATAGTCCGGTACATCTCTAAAAGTGATGGAATAAGACAAAGAAACGGGGTCATTTCTTTTAAAGAAAGGCTGCTTTCCGAGAATGCAGTAAGCGGGGTATCGATAAACCAGAGGAACAAAGCAGAAATCAACCAATAATCTTGAGAGTTTTTCAATCTTTTGCTATCATTCAAAGATGACAGCAAATAAAGTTTACTGAACAAATACATATTATTAACTTAAAACAATAAAAGTAGAAGGATGATAAGATTTCTTTCTTGTGAGCAATAGGAGAGAAAAAGTCACAAAGAAAACATTTTGAAAGCAAGACTTAAAGAGTTTCGAACTTTGTTGTTCAGCAACAGGCAATTGTTTCTCTTGTACTATTAATCTTTGTTTTAGAAATGTCAAAAAGAGCAATGATTAAATAGAAAAATATGTATATTAGAGCTAATTTATATCTTTGAATGTTTTTATGGATCTATGCAAATCTGCTATGATTTGTTTACTTGAAAAGGCAACGTTTTTATGCGTTCATGGTACATGTAAGAGGAACACATAAAAAGATGAAAAGGCAACGTTTTTATGCGTTCATTTTACATGGTACATGTAAAATGAACACATAAAAACCGTTGCCTTTTCAACTCGATAACCAAAATTAAATGTCATTTTTTAAAAATCCTGTGATCTAACTTTATGATTGCCATCAAGTCGTTTTCAGTGCAAATTTAAAATATATATATATATATACTAGTATCCCTGTGTTGTCAAAAATGACGACTGTTTTATTAATTATAGAGGATCAATCATAAGTAGTTTTACTTTTCAACAAACAAAATAGTCTCTTTTAAGAAGTCTAGCCTGTCCCATTTCCACCTTTTACATTGGGTGGGTTGGGGATAGCCGTGCTGGTGAATGGGAGGGATGTGTAGCGGTGACTGAACGAAGTGGAGGAAATTTAAGGGTGTGGAAATGTCATACTCACTTTTCCCGTGACAGACGGAGCAACAAAGCAACCAACACACATTAGATTCACTAAATCTTGGCAATGTACACATTTATTGCAGGAAAATAAGTCCATTGATCTTTTAACTGTCTTTCTTTTGAGGAGTGACGGAGACTAGACAGAAATGGTTTGAAAGCCCCAAAAAAGAATTAAAATAGTTTCAGGGGATTTTAAAAGGCGAGACATTGTAGACGTATTATTGGTTCAACTGTTCAAGTAATAAAAATCACGAAGCAAGAAAATAAAGTCGCTGCATGAACGATTGCGCTTCAATCAAATTTGGACAGCATTTCGAGGTCGTTGAATAAAAATAAATGTGAAATTTAAACAAAGTTATAGCAAGGAATCTTCGTGAAATGTAAGAAATACACAAACAAATAAACGTTGATCCAGAGGATATAACTGACATTTGAAATTCATTTTAGCCTTTTAAATTGCAACTACTCGAAGTGTCAAAATGTCACTTCCCTTCTTTTCCAAGTCGTGTCTCTGCAACTAATAATAACAATATTGGTGGGGACATAATGTTATTAGTATTAAGGAGATTTGGGGGTGTTTTTTTTTTTACAGAGAAACCGTGACTTAATACACATGCCAACAATTCATTTCTCGGCTAGGACTTCATAATAAATAATAATATAAATTACAGGTAGGAGGTTAGCAGGCAAAATGTCTATAAATGACAATATTTTTTTGGTATGCATTGTGAAATAAGTAAATGAAATAGAGGAAAGGATTTTTTAAATGTAATTCTTCGAATGAAACGGTGGACAAAAATATTTCTCTAAAAATAAAAGCATAAAGAGAAGTGAAAGTGAAAGAATCGGGAATCCATAGAAACAACAACGAGATCTGTGGAGGAGGAAGGAGAAGAAGAAACTAGACAACTACAGTTGTGATCTATCACTCTCACACTTTCATTATTATTGTTGCTATTTTATTATCATTATTATTATTATTATTATTAGAGCAAGAAGATCCACGACTGTTGGTAGTCAACAAAGCGATTGTAGCAGAAGTGAAAGAGAGACCCATCATAGTCATGACACACACAAGTACAAAAAGGTTAAATCGCTATTAAATGTTAACAACCGCAGATTAATTCAGATTTAAATAACCCGACCTGTTGTCGACACAGAATGTTACGCATAGAGTCTGAGTGCATCTCAATATAAGTAAATCCAGTAGCAGCAAGAACCAAAAGGCGATGTAAGGTTATTATTAAAGTTTGATGTGTGTAATGTGGCTCAGGAGGTAAAGACGTCGCTGATTTTCTTTAAACGAGAAGCCAAGTTCGAGGGAAATTGGGGGCATTGCCTTTTTTTTTTTTTTTTTAAAGTTAATACTACCCGAGTAAAATTGTTACACTCAATCATTTGCAGTCGATTATATTATTTAAAATTAAATTCTACGCTCACTTTTTGGGAGGGATCTTTTCTTCAGATTTTGCGGGGAAAATAAAAAACGAATGTGTTGATTTCTCTTGTTCGTTGACGGTTTAAGAAAAACAAAACAATCCGGAGACAGCGAGAAATACATTTTAGGGAAAAAGTCGAACGACGACATTAATTTGGAAGAATAAAAACAATACAATGTTATTTCATTAGAGAAGGGAATAGACAAAAATATCAACGAAGTTTAAAATTGGATCAGTTTATTTTTAGAGAACTGACAACACATTTTTGATTCATTTGAAATTCTGGAGTAAAAAATGCCTCCAAACTAGAAAAATTCACACAAAAAGTGAAATCATTTAGACAAAATACAAAAATATAAATTAATATCCAGCAGAAACATTATTTTTCTTTTGTCATTTCCAAATAATTTAAATTGAATTTTCTATTCTAAAGCTGAAGCCAGGATTTATTTCGAGTTGTCGATATGGCAAACCTGAACCACAAACCAGAAAATGAGGAGGTCTAACCCGCAAAGCAAGAATGTTATTGTTGCTGCTACTACATAAATAAATAGCTTAGTATATGGCCTGTTATGTTATCGACTACTGTAATTGCAAAGTAAAGGTGATCTGTATTTAAAGCAATGCCTACGAACAAACTGAAAAGGGTAAGCTAAAAATGTAGGTAAAAAGAGCACTCCGTGATTTTTAACAACACTAATAAACCCCGCTAAACCCCAACAGACATTATTTTGTCTTTACGGAAGCCCTTACGGGTAACAATAAATCCTTCATTCCTGCGACAATGATAATACTATAAAAAGCAGTGTTTAAAAAATTCAATCATTGAAGATACGTATTTTAATATTTCAATTTTAAAAATATCTTTCACTTGAAAAAAAATAAATAAATACAATTTTGTCGGTTCATTAAGTACAGACTTAGAAGGGCAGGATTGTAGCATTTTGACACTAATGGCCATCCGTAGTAAGAAAAATAGGTCAGTCATGCTTTCACTGACATGGTACCATCAATATTGAAGAGGTCATGCAAATAAAGACAAACTGTAATTTTAAGTTAAGGATTTTTACACAAAGTGAAAATAAAACCGAAATTCTATCTTTAAAGATGCAACCTTAAATAAACGAAAAGCCTGAAAAAAGGAAGGAAAAATGTCTCTGAAAGTTAAAGATGGATCAATGTACGTACGTCTCTAACAATAATTACAGTTGCGGAACATATGAAAGAAAATAAGACTTGTTTATTCATTTTTAGTACCTACCTTGGACTGGAGTTGATATATATGTATATATATATATATAAATGTATATTATATATATA
>VCCN01001947.1:45569-62341 GCA_006491835.1 Architeuthis dux
CAAAACTATAGAAAATAACTTTCTTCATATTTCCACTCTTTCAACCCTTTTGAGACTACTGGGACATATATAACCCAAGTTTTCTATGACTGCTGGAATATATATGTCCCACAGATATCTTTCAGAAGTCTGCTGGGACATTTTAATTCAAGCATTAAGCATTTTAATAGGCTAGTCTTGAAAGGGTTGAATGTGGTTCCTGGATCAAAGTTATTTACTAAGCGCATAATCTTTAGCACCATTGTCCTTCCATAACTTAAAATGGGTCACATTATTGCGATAAATACTGTCAACAGTAGGAGTGGCAAAGATCCAATGAAACCTACATTGTGTACAAAGAGATTTTGACTTCCTGGTCAAAATTATCTAATATCATTTTACATTTATTTAGAAATGATTGCTATGAATTGCCCGGATCTAAAATAATTTGCGCCAGTGTATCACACCAAAAGAATTTGTTGATATAGTCGACTAAAAAGATTTATCAAGCTATGTTTTTTCTATTTATTCTTAACTGGGTTATTAGTGAGAACTGAATGTAAGTACCTTGGCGGAAACTTGAACTCAATCTGTTTTCTGTGCCAATAACCACTATGCCACTCTGCACCCCCTCCCGCCTGTCCCATTAGCTTTACTAAATACGAAGTTATTTCTCCTAGACCAATATTTAGCACCCACTGCCAGTGTTGCCAACTTAAAAAATATTTTCACGTTAGTTTGACTGGCCAAAAAGTGCTAAATTGTTTTTTAAATAGACAAAGATGGCCAAAAAATGACCCAAAAATGGTAAAAAATGTCCAGAAATGGCCAACATGTTTAAGTGCAAATATGCTAATTTAGCGTTTTTTTGCACTGCCAAAACAAGAAATGCTCTGAATTTATCTAAATCTAGCTGAATTTGGCTAAATCTAAATTGGCAACACTGCCGACTGCCTCTCAAGGTGGTAAATGGTTCTTTACATCCACAAATGGAGCTCAGATTTGTGAATCATTTGAACTGAAGTGATGATGAAAAAAAAGTAAAAACACAACTGGTTAGTCTCTCAATAGAAACAGTCATGTAACGAAAGTCTTTTGGTAGCATGCTGTGTTGGGGATGATCAATTAAAAAATTGGAAAAAGGGGTGATCAATGAATAAGCTAATTCTTTCACCTTTTGTTGGGCAGTGATCACTAAAAAGGTCTGAATTTTCAAAAATAAAAACAAGCATCAACACTGTCGAACACAAACTAAGGGACCAATTTAACATAAGCTTACTTATTAAAATTGAACCCCTATTAAAAACCTATTATGGGGGTAATTTTTTCTAGACATGATACAGAATAAATGTTTAAATTTTCAGCCCTCTAGCTCCATTGATGCGGACTGTACATGTCATACATAGCCAGCTAGCCAAACCAACTTAAAAACTGAAAAAACCTATGTTGACAGTTTTAGTTGACAGTTTCTAACATTGTGAACCAGACAAGCACAACTTCAGACAATACCAAGGCAAGCCAGAAAGAGAACTGGCAGAAATATTGTGCTCAAAACAACAAAGATGAAGCTAATAGTCTGTATCATTCATGGAAAATGACTTTTGCAGGCAAAACTTGAAAACTCCAAAATGAAACTCAGGACATACAATTTCAAATCATCAAAAATACAGTTAGATATTTTAGGAAGAATTTTTTTCAAATTTGTTCCTTTCTAGTTTAATGCTCTTCCATGGTCTGATAGAAAGTACAAGCTCCTTTTACAATCCAAATAACAAGCTTCTTTGAAATCTGAACTTAATAAGATCATTCTTAAGTGACTATATATGATTACCTGAGGATCTGTCAGCCACATGCAAATATTGTAGCCACAAAGACAACATAATCCACATCAGTGTGGTCTGCAAGCTATGCCTTCCCCGTTCCTACTTCCATTCTGCGCTTTCTGGGAACGGAATGCTGGGTGCTTGCTTCGGCATGTTTATTGATTTAACATTACATACATATGTATAAACATTATACCACTCACCTTCTTTTTTTTTCAATTTTAAAATTGAAGTAAATTTTACTTTCTGTTCATTTGCATAATTGTTTATGTTTGGGCGTGTTCGTTTGTTTTTTTTGGTCTTATCGTTTAAGGGGACTAATTTGTTTTACTGTCTGTGGATCTGCTTTTGTTTTTTGTGCTTCGTGTGTTGTCTGGCTTGACAGTTTTGTTTCGGCATTCCTCGGCAAAGTGTAATTTCTTTTCTACTTCATCTGTGTTTTGCTGTGCATGAAAATCATCAGATATGCACCATTGTATGTATGTATGTTGCATGCCATTGTATGTATTTTGGGGCTGGTAGTGGGTTGGCATACAAATAGCTTTCCACCGCTTTCACGAGTCTGTCAAGATGCGTTTCATTTCCTCGTGGTCTTAAGTCTTCGCTCGGTATATCTCCCACGATGGCGTTAAGTTCGTCACCAGTGAGTGTTAACAACACTGCTTTTTGTTTGATATCTTCACTGATCTTTTCTGTGATGAATAGCTGTTTTAGGTTGGTAACCCATGTCTTCCATCTGTTGATTTTGCCTTCTGTTTTGCAATCTAAAATCGGAAATAGTGGGAGATACATTTTTTAGCACGAGGGTCGGCTGATTTCTTTGTCATTTTTTTCCCTTCATGGCCAGAGTTACGGCGCGTTTAGTTTTTTTCGATCTTTTACGTCGTCGCCAAATGTAATGTTCTTGTTGTGTTTATGTGCCTTTGTTGTTCTTTCTGTGGTAGCTCGGTGAGATTAGAATGCGTTTGATTTGTAATCGTGTTTAAGCGTGTTAAGAAAGGATGTAATGAAAGATAGATGTTGATCAGAGCTATGCCTGTGCCGGACTGAGCCTTCTCTGTTCCTACTTCCGGAATGGGGGCTGTTGGGTGCTTGCTTCGGCATGTTTATTGATACATACATATGTATAAACATTATAGCACCATATATGATCACTTCATCTGAGGGGGTTTGCCCCCATAAACAAAAAATTTCAGAAAACTTGCAACTGAAAATATCTTGTAATTAGATATAGTTTAACATACAAAAAGATTGTTTTGATATCTAAAATATGTTTAGGGGTGCCCTATAAAGGGTGAATGTACGGTGTAAGGATTTTCAGATCCCTGGCGCAGCCCCCACCCTAGACTGCATTCATCACGGTGAAAGGGACTGGAACAGGCAAAAGTCCAGAATTAAGAAGATGAGTGGCTGGAAATGCAACTTTTTAAAGGAATACCCACAAGAATGTATGTGACTCGACAGATTTGAAGATAATGCTTTTAAATATTAATGTATTCATATAGGTGAACAATTTCTTCCTTAATGTTGGCAATAAAGCATTTAAAAATGTATGTATTCATATGAGTGAAGAATATCTTCTTTAACTTTGTCAATAAAATAAAGCATTTAAAAATGTTGTATTCATATCAGTGAAGAATATCTTCTTTAACTTTGTCAATAAAATAAATTAATTCCTATGTCTTTCCTAGTTACCTAAATTACAATGTTTTACAATTAAACATCCTCCACTTTAGACTGCTTTATTGGGTAGAATGTTCAATTGATAAAACTTGGGGGGTAGGCCACTCTAGCGGGGTGGATGTTAAAGTGATTTTCTTTCCTGTTGAGATAAAAATGATTTTTCAAGAAAGAAAACCCAATCACCTGAAGAATTCCTCCTTGCCTGCTGTGGATTTGCTGTCCGGCACGAGAATGGCTCCATCTCCAATGATGATTCTGTGAAGACATTTGGCATTGTAGAAAGCAGATAATTGAAATCTGTAGTCCGTGGCATTTGCTGATGTGATTGACAAAGTGCTTCGATGAGTGCCATAGTTAAAGAACTGAAAACAAAGCACAACAAACCAAAGACGTTTAAAAAAAAGAAATTTTATAAAATAGCTAAAATGATTACAAAAAACTATACTATTCAAATGGTTCTTTGGACGAATGTTGACTAGATGTGGCTTCCACTTCTCAACAAATCTAAACCCGACAAGACAAAGACACAGTAACATCTAGGCCATGTGCTATAAGGGCTACCCCCCTTTAAACATAACTTCTGTTTAACCCATCACACTCAGATTTTACACATGAAGAAGGCTGAAGAAGGGATCGGCCGAAACGTTGTATTTACAACACAAATAACAAGAAGGACTTCAATCATCCGAAGAACCATTTGAATATTAATGGCCCTTCTCAAAACTATAGAAAATAACTATATTATTATTCTTTTTGTGTGTATGTATGACCATTACGCTTTCTGATTCATTTTCCTCATATCTTTCATCCTTTCTTTCTCGCTCCCCACTCACTCTTGCAATGTAATGAACAAGGGTAAGAATGGAAGAGTGTGCTTATGCTTGAATGGGAGCAAAAGGGACTCAACCTTCACTAAAACTGTCATTCACACCTCTCTAACCAGTCTAAGTCTAAAATTAAGCTGCGTCCTCTTCCTCTTGGTCCTATACCTCAATCTCCTGTATCTCCCATAATCCCAACCTCAAACAATCACCACCATTTTTGGGGTCTGGGAACACAAACAAATTTTCCCATATAAAATAATGGTAATTGCTTTTTCACTTCATGCCATTACAGCTTATAACAGGTTTTTATAGGAACCTGTAAATGTGATTGACTTCCATATGAATATACAGTATCGCCAATAAATGAGTACACACCTACCACTTTTTTATAGAAAGTTAATTTTCTTCTAATCCAAACATAGCAGGATTTTATTATTTCTAGTGGAACATTACACAATCAAAATGGATATTATCAGGTATCATTTATGACCAAATTCTACAGCATAGAAACTCTGTTGCCAAAAATATTTTTTTGTCTGGATGTACTCATTTTGGAGCTGCAACATATTCATATGTTTGGCAACAGAGTTTCAATGCTGTAGAGTAATAATACCTGATAATATTCATTTTGATTGTGTAATGTTCCACTAGAAATAATAAAATCCTGCTATGCTTTGCTTAGAAGAAAATTAACTTTCTATAAAAAAAAAGTCGATGGGGTGTACTAATTTATAGGCGATACTGTACATAGTCAAACAAAGCTTCTTGAATTTTCTGAAAAATGTCAAACTCACAAAAGATTTTTATGAGAATAAATTCACAGACCTGTTCTGGCAGGAATAAAGACACATTGACGCCTCCAAGCAAGTCAGAAAGTTTGATCCGTTTCCTCGATGCTTTTCGGCAAGTAAGAATGCCAGTCTGTGGCAGAATCTTTTTCCTCTTGTTTCGTAGGACGAGCATGTCTTGTTCAAGACGACCTTCCTCTAAATGAGATTCCTCACTGCACAAAGCCTCTGCGGATTCTGGTTCCGACTGTTTATCAAATTCAGGATTCTTATCACTATTTTCTAGGTTCATTGACGATTTCTGCCCATCAGAAGAATTATCTTCCAAAGAAACAAGACGAGGTGCATTCTGGGAAACGTCTTGCATTTCTTTCTGATTTGTCTTCTTGAATTGGTCAGGAAGCTTTTCCTTTATTTCTGGAATCGGGTCTTTGTTGCTTAATCCATCAACATCTGGGTCATCACGCACCGATCCTAGTTTGGTTTTCCCAAGAGAAGGTTCTTTTTTATTGGAAATCTCTTCTTTATCAAATTGCTTACAGTCTGAAGACTTTGGGAGAAAAGTTGCGGACTTCACAACAGAAGATTTTGAGGACAACAGATTTTTATCACAAGATTCTTGTAGATGAGATTTCTTGAAGGAATTGTCTGAATTGGAAGCAGCAGGATGACTCGAGAGAGAATCATTTGAGCAATGAAAATTCCTGGACATTTGGTTTTCTTTGCAAGGTTCTTTCTTCTTCAATCTATCACTCTGTCTTTTCACATTACACTGGTCTGCAAAATTAAAATCATTAAAATTTTTTTCAATTCTGAGTAGTGATTTCTTTCCGCACTTAAAAAAATACATTTAGAATGTTTCCTTCACATTTTAAGACAAAATTAAAAAGGAAATTTAATGAAAATATAGCAACAAATAAATTTCAGTGGAGTAGGATGAAGTAACCGTCAAAAATGCATCGCATCATAAGAACTGATTTGACCAATCACCACTAAAGAAGCTAATATTTTGTTCTTCTTTTGTTCGAAGCTGGCACGGCAATGACTGAGTTTTAGTAAAAAATGATTATTTTATTTTATTTTTTTTATTAAATTAAGTATTGTAAACCATTTTTATTTAATTTTGACTACTATTTACATTCATCCTAATTTTTTAATTAATAGACAAAGTATTTTAAACAATCTTTATTAATTTTTAGCTACTATTTATCTTCATCTTAACTATTAGTTGTTTTTTTAATTACATTTCAACTTGGTTTTAGTAAAAAATGTATTATTATTCATTTATCGTAAACCATTTTACACATTACATATTAAGATGAGGGTAAACAGCAGTCAAAAATGAATAAGAATGGTTTATAATACTTGATTTAATAAAAAATTTAAAAAATCCTTTTTTACTAAAACTCAAACAGTCATTGCCGTGCCAGCTTAGTACGAAAGTAAAAAAGAAATGTTAGCTTCTTTAGCGGTGATCGGTCAAATCAGTCCTTATGATGCAGTCCATTTTTGGACATTTAAGTCATCCTATTTTGCCAAATATTGTACTAAATTACTTTTATAGGAAAATATTTTGTCAAAGTAATTTTTAAATTTATTTTTGAAAAACTGTTACGTGGAGAACAATGGTTTTCATTTTTTAATTCAGCGCCCAAAAATAAATAAAAAATCACCTGAAATAATCAAAGCAATTTTTTCAACGTATACCTGTGTTATTTAAATTCCGACTTGTTGAAGATGTTAAATTTGAATTCGGATATTTTTGGAATTCCTCTTGCGGAGAATTTGGCTTATAAAATGTTACGTGATGAAGGATAATGGTTTTCATTTTTTAATTCAGAGCCCAAAAATAAATTGAAAAATCACCTGAAATAATCAAAGCAATCTTTTCAATGTATATTTAAATTCCGACTTGTTGAAGATGTTAAATTTGAATTCAGATAATTTTGGAATTCTTCTTGTGGAGAATTTGGCTTATAAAATGTTACGTGATGGAGAACAATGGTTTTCATTTTTTAATTCAGTGCTCAAAAATAAATAAAAATCACTTGAAATAATCCAAGCAATTTATTCACTTTATACCTGTGTTATTTAAATTCTGACTTGTTGAAGATGTTAAATTTGAATTTGGATATTTTTTTAATTCCTCTTGTGGAGAAATTGGCAATGTTCCATAACCTTTGAACACAGGACGGCTAATTCTGGGGAAGACCTTGACTGCTTCTTGAATTTTGGATATTGCTGGCGTTTTACGATATGGCGTTTTAAAATCAGCCTTTTTTAAGGAGACATCTTGCCCGGGTTTTTCCAATGTCTTCTCTTGAACTCTGCAAACAAAAACATTTTAACAATTATAAATCTTGAGGGAGGCTCAAACCTATTCTTGTCGATGGAGAATTATTGACTGCAGTTGCCAACAACTCATGAAAAATGGTTCAAGCATTTTTTGGGGACCTTAGGATTTCAACAGCGACAACATGATGCATCAAGGCAATAGGTTTATGTAAAAGTTAAGTTAGAAAAATGGGTACCACATGAACTGAATGAAATGCTCCATGATAGTTCCTAAACCAACACCTCTAAGATGACTGTGTCTAAACTTAGAGAATTGGGATTCAGCAGTATACCACATATTCACCTGCTTTCTCCTACAGATAAGCATCTTTTCAAGCATTTTGTAATAAATAATTAAATAATAGGGAAGCCATAATGCATGCTTTTACTGAATTTGTGACCATTAAACGTAAAGAATTTTATAGAAATGCCATATTATCATTAGAGGATGATTGGAAAAGATTTTTGAACTTCATATCCATCATAAAAGCTTCAATAATTGAGAAGTCATAATTTGTGCTTTTCATATTACTATTCAAAAAAACAACATTTCACCTTATAAATAGAATAATTTTAAATATTTTATGTAATTTCAACTTTGTCATCAGTAGATTATAAATTTATTCAATCAATTCTTCAAGGCGGAAATTTTTCAAAAAGGAAACCACTTACTCTGTTTCTGGCTAAGTAAATTGATTTTGTTTGTTTCATGTTGTAAACTCTTGAATATAGAGAGGATAGAATTTGCATTGCTGTCTATCTGGGGGTCTGCGTGTAGCCAGTCCCCAGCCTTATGGCGGAGAGCTGGTCATATGGATGCATACATTTTTAAATCCTTTATCTTATCGAACATTTTAAAGAAGATACTGTTCACCCATATGGATACATTAATTTTAAAATGCATTATCACCAAATATCTCACACTACATACATTTTTGTAGGTATACCTTTAAAAATAGTTTCAAGGATTTTTTTTCTTGTAACCAGCAAATATTATTAGCTGACTGTGTCTAAGCTTAGTGAATTGAGATATGAAGTCCTACAGCATCCTCCATATACACCTGACATTTCTCCTCCAAATTATCATCTTTTAAAGCATTTTAAACTTCATATCCGTATTAGAATTCAATAATAGAGAAGCTATAATTTGTGCTTTTACTGAATTTGTGACCATTAAACCTAAAGAACTTTATAGAGATGCCATATTATTTGCATTTAAGTTTAAAAAATTGGAAAAAATGGGTCCCACATGAACTGAATAAAATGTCCCATGACAGTTCCAGACCCCACACCTCTCAGCTGAATGTGTCTAAGCTTAGAGAATTGGGATATGAAGTCCTACAACATCCTCCATATCCACCTGACATTTCTCCTACAGATTCTCAGCTTTTCAAACATTTTGAACTTCATATCCTTAATAAAAAGGTTCAATAATACAGAAGCCATAATTTGTGCTTTTACTGAATTTGTAACCACTAAACCTAAAGAATTTTATAGAGATGCCATATTATCATCAGAGGAGTGTTGGAAAAAGGTTATTGCTCCAAATGGGTCATATTCTGATTAAATATATACTGTTTTTTTGTGGTTTATATCATCCTTCATCTCACTATTTTTTTTTTAAATCAACATTTCAGATGTAAAAACCTAATAGTCATGGAGAGTAAGGGAAAAAAATCAGACTTTCTAAATATTTTTTTCTTTTTAGTCACACAGAACAAAGTTGTATGGTTGAATACAAAAGAGACTAGCATTCCAAGGGAAATTATGAATCACTGCCACCCATATATGCTGTGTTGGGGGTGATCAATTAAAAAGTTGGGAAAAGGGGTGATCAATGAATAAGTTTTGTTGGGCTGTGATCACTAAAAAAGGTCTGAATTTTCAAAAAACATGTGGGCACAAACTAGTGCCCAATTTAATATAAACTTACATTGTATATTGAACAATTCTCCATAAACCTATTATGGGGGAGATTTTCAAAAAAAACATTTTCCCTACTCATTGAGGGGGAGTGTGTGTATGCAAAATTTCAAGTTTTTACTATGACTGGTTAGGGCTGGGCAAAGTCCGGATACATAGATAGATACAAGACATTTATTAATTGGGAACCTATATTTGCTCGGCGTCAGAGTGAGCAACTGCTAAACGAGTGGCCTAAAGTAAATATAGAAATGAGCGCCATATCATATTCTGTCAGACATAAAATTATCCATTATTTGATTTCACATAGATGCATATAAATGTCAGAATACATGAATAACCTAAACCCAACAATAAACCCGTGCTGTGGGTAGCAGCAGTGATTAACTGATGACAATAAAACATAAGATGCTTACCTCTGTTCAATATCCAATGGGTTGCGTGAAATAAGGTCGGAGAAAGACTGCTGCTTAGACACAAAACTTTGGTCTGAGAGAATTTCTACAAAAAAAGGAAATTGGAAGCAAATGGGAAACTACTGAGTGTAACTGTAGCCATACAAGGGGAAAATTGAAATAAATAATCTCACAAAGAACCCGGTGTCCGGACGTAAAGGATTGGGAAAAGAAGGAGCCAAGCGTCATCTTAGGGTGCTTTGAGATAACAGGCGGTGCTGTCAAGAGACAAGGCAGAACACTGTATGGGCTTCGGGGGTTAAACGCCCAGCCATGTTTCTTGCTAACTAGATTTTAAGTAGGTCTCCAGAGAGTTCCCGAGAAGGACATTCCAACTACTCTCGCTGTCGAGAGGCCAACTCACAGGGACTTCCCTGATGAATTTGTGGGTATCTGAGCACCATACAAAAGATTGATCGCACCAAAATTGGGGTCACAAGACACTTTAAAAACAAATAATCTTTCACCAAAGTTGCAATACTCTAGTTAAGGAAAAGTAACCTTTCACCAAAGACGCAAGTCTCTAGTTAAGGAAAAGTAACCTTTCACCAAAGAAGCAAGACTTTTTTTAATCTAAAACTGATTTTGGCATTCAATGACTCATCAAGGTTTGATATGCCGCTAAACAAATCAATCAATCAATTCAATTTGCAATCAATTAACAACATATAATCACAGTGTTTTACACATAATTTCTTTGATTTTTGATAAAAACAGCTTCTTTCACTGGTGAACTTGTTAGACATTCGTAATTGACTTTGGATTATCCGCTGTTCAGTTATAATGCAGTTGTCTTTCTTGGATCCCAACACCCACATCATAAAGGAATTCTACTGTAGTAACAATATTTTGTCTCAGAAAAAGTATTTCTTTCATCTTAATTTTAGTTGCTTTCTATCATAACTTACTCACATTGTCAGTCTACAGGAGTGAGTAAACAGTGCAGGTTTGAAATAAAGAAATAAAGCTCAAGGCGAGACTTGAATTTGCATGCCTTTCTACCTTGGGAAGCTCTAACAGTTGAGCTACTAGAGCTCTTACGGCTGGCAGAAGATCAAATCTAACATTTAAACTCCTTTATTATAAAAAGTGATCCGAGTTCGAGTCTCGCCGAGAGCTTAATTCTTTATTTCCGAAATGCGTTGTTTACTCACTGCCATAGATGGAGTGGTTGCGATGAAAAGCAACTAAAAATAGCATTCCAAGGAAAATTATGAATCACCACCACCTATAATGCTGTGTTGGGGGTGATCAATTAAAAAGTTGGAAAAAGGGGGTGATCAATGAATAAGTTACTTCTCTCGCCTTTTGTTGGGTTGTGATCACTAAAAATTAAAAAAACAAGCTAATGACCAATTTAGCATAAACTTACATCGCATATTGAACCACCCCTCTAAAAACCAATTTGGAAGGGGGAATTTTCACAAAACAAATAAAAACATTTTCCCTAGACATTGACGAGTGTGTGCAAAATTTCAAGTTTCTACTATGAATGGTTAGGGCTGGGCAAAGTCCGGATACATAGATATGGTACTAGGATATTTGCATCCTGGAAATTTGTGACCTGGTCAGATCATTTGCATCTCCTGGACATTTGCGGCCTGGGCTACTTATAAATAAACACCCGTCTCTCCCCATACTGAAAAGAGTCGTATTTAGGGTTTCTGATTAAATTACACCTTTTTAGTGATATATTCTTCTATTTTAGTAACTTTTGTGAGTTTTATCGACATGAAATTGTGTTGTGATTTGCAGATACATTCATATTTTGTAGTTTCTGTTTAAAATTAAACCTTTTTAAAGATATAGTCCTTTATTTTAGTAACTTTACATAGGCTTTTGGTGATACTATTCCATTAGTAATCTTTTTGGTGAGTTTTATCGTCCTTATACTGTAATTTGCTGAGTCTAGGTGATTTTCCAGACGAAGCCGGGTAGAGATAAATAATATAACGATGGGAGTCTTTTTTAAGGTTTCTGATTAAAATCACACCTTTTTAAAAATATATTCTTCTTCTATTTTAGTAACTTTAGGCTTTCGTGAGTTTTATCAGCATTATTCTGCAATTTGCCGAGAGAAGATGTACAAGCACTTTTGAAAAATCTTCAACACCTTATTTTAAAAATTATTCTTAAACTTTTTCTTGTTTTTGCTAGGAAGAAAAAAGCCCCAAACTTTAAAAAAATTTTTTTCCATTAATTAAAACGTTAAATATGACATTTTTAAAAGTAAATGTTATTGCTTACACTGTACTATTGGGAAAAATTACTGAATAACTGAATGGAGTCCTATTTGGGGATCAAAACACATGAAAGCCTATGTAAAGTTGCTAAAATAGAAGAATATATCTATAAAAAAAGGTTTAATTTAATCAGAGGACTCTCTAGTCTTCAGTATATTATTTATCTCTGTTCAGGAAATCCTGTCATTAAACCCTAACAATTATTTAAGCTGCTGCTGCTAACTTATTATGGAACAAATGAAAGCAGAAAACTTGAACATTTCCAACAGTTTTAAAATTAAACTGTATTTTATTAAATCTATTTACATAGGATATAATTTAGGCTCAGTGGTAGTAGTCTTTAAGGTTAGGGTTGCAATTAACAGCAATAAAAGATTAAATATTTTTTACGATAAAGATTTATGTGTCAGGAGTTGTTTTTTCAGGTTTTTACGAGGGGCATTTACAATGTAACTATAAGTATTAAACTTTTTAATCTTGCAGTCGATTTGAAAAAAAAAAAAAAAAAGATTAGTATCTGACTCCAAAAATATTCTCAAAGCCAAATTTTCAGTTAAAATTCGCTTAATGACCGGGACACAAATGTCCCGGGTTGCAAATGACCATAGATACATATAAACACATACATAACCTAAAACCAGCAATAAACCAGTGTTGTGGGTAGCAGGGATTAATTAAGATGAAATAAATACTAGCCAAAAATTAATAATGGTTGACAATGCTTCATCTAATAAAAAATAAACTAGAAAGCACTCGGAGAGGGCATACCCCCACCAATGCTGTACATTAACTAAAATCTGAATGAAAATAAAAAATAAAAAAACAGAGGGATATCTTTAAATGTACAAAAATTGAGTTACTTCTCTTAAAATTTCAATTTTACCCTTCATCTCAACTATTCGTTTTTAACCTCTTTTCTTGCTGAATAAGAAAAATATCTCTCAATTGAAAACTAATTCCTTGATCTGCCCAAAAATTTAATCATTTCTTCCTGCACCATGGCCAGTGTTGCCGATTTAGCGATTTTCTTGTTTTGGCAGTGCAAAAAGCGCTAAATTAGCGTGTTTTTGCCTAAAACATTTTGGCCATTTTTTGCAATTTTCAACCATTTTTAGCATCTTTTTGGTGGCTTTTGGCAATTTTTGGCAATTTAAAAAAATTTTGCACTTTTTTAGCACTTTTTGGCAGTCAAACTAGCTCGAAAATATTTTCTGAGTTGGCAACACTGACCATGGCCCACCTTTCCACAAAATTCCAGTGAAATTCATTGGGAACTTTTGGAGATATTGGGTGGATGGACACAAGCGGATACATATACCTCTCCCAACTTCATTGACAGAGATAAATCAAGATGGAGATGTTAGTCCAAGAGAATCATTGAATAATAACAATGTGTCTCAGAAATATCTGTTCAAGACTCACCGCTAGGGTCAGTTAAGACTGGGGAGAGTCCTGGGCGATCGGTTTCTGGTGTGGACATACAAGGTTTCCAAGAAATGGAATCTAGAATAAAGACAACAAAATTAATCATTTTAAGTGTTTCAAAAAAATTCAGTGCAAACTTGTTTTAGAAAACGATCTACCCACCCCAGATTGAATAAAGGGTTCGGTTTGAAATTACCAGTAGGTTACCAATTACGACCTGAAGAAGGCCGGAGGGTAAAACAGCTGAAATATTGTGAATATAACAACCAAGATGGGGACACTAGTGCGAGAAAATCAGTGTATAATAATGAAAATCCTTCATCTCAGAAATTCAGTAACTTTTTAAAATTAAGTGTCAATGTCTGCCAACTGAACAAAATCAGTTAAAAATTCCCATCAAGTAAAAGATAAATAATCCTTACCTCAATAAAATCACTTCCATTGTTTTTAAAGAGAAAGTAAATGGGATCACTTTAACAACCTCAAAACAAAGGTTTTGTCAATGGATCATCTTCCACCCTAAGTTTTGTCAACTGAACATTCTCCACCCTAAGTTTTGTCAATTGAACATCCTCCACCCTATGTTTTTTCAATTGAACATTCTCCACCCTAAGTTTTGTCAACTGAACATCCTCCACCCTAGGTTTTGTCAACTGAACCTTCTCCTCTTCCACCCTATGTTTTGTCAATTGAACATCCTCCACCCTAAGCAGTCTAGGAAGGATGTTTAGGAAAAGTTAAGGAAACTAGGAAAGCCATAGGAATGAATTTATTTAAGATATTGTTCACTCATATGAATGCATCAATTTTTAAATCCTTTATTTTATTGAACATTTTAAAGAAGATATTGTTCACCCATATGCATTATCACCAAATCTCTCACACTAAATATATTTTTGTAGGTATTCCTTAAAAAATAGTTTCAAGGATTTTTTTCTTTGTAACCAGCGACTATTATTAGCTGACTGTGTCTAAGCTTAGTGAATTGGGATATGAAGTTCTACAACATCCTCCATATCCATCTGACATTTCTGCAGATATTCATCTTTTAAAGTATTTTGAACTTCATATCCATAATAAAAGGTTCAATAATAGAGAAGCCATAATTTGTGCTTTTACTGAATTTGTGACCACTAAACCTAAAGAACTTTATAGAGATGCCATATTATCATTAGAGGATCATTGGAAAAAGGTTATTGCTTCAAATGAGTCATATTTTGATTAAATATTTACTGTTTTTTGTTATTTATATCATCTTTCATATTACTATTAAAAAAAAACAACATTTCACATTATAAATAGAATAATCTTTAATATTTTATGTAATTTCAACTTTGTCATCAGTAGATTATAAATTTATTTAATCAATTCTTTGAGTCGGAAATCTTTCAAAAAGGAAACCACTTACTCTGTTTCTGGCTAAGTAAATTGATTTTGTTTGTTTCATGTTGTAAACTCTTGAATGTAGAGGGGTTAGAATTTGCATTGCTTTCTATCTGGGGATCTGCGTGTATCCAATCCTCAGCCTTATGGCGGAGAGCTGGTCCAAAAGAGGGTGTTTCTTTTCGTAGATATTTTGCTTTTGGACAGGCAGGATCTGTTTCATTTGGGTTTTCTGCATCCAAAATCTGTCTGGCTTTATTCACTGATTTCTCTGAGACGGAGACATCTTTGCCGTGAGCCGTCTGGAAAGCAATAAAGGTTTGGGGTTTGGTTACTTTTGGGTCCTGGTTTCTTTGATATTTTGCTTTTGAACAGGCAGGATACTTCTCATCTGGGTTTTCTGCATCCAAAACCTGCCTGACTATATTCACCGATTTCTCAGAGATGGAGACATCTTTGCCGCAGGCAGTCTGGAAAGCCACAAATGTTTGGTGTTTGGCTTCTTTTCGGGTCCGTTCCTCTTCAGGGTGTGTCTGTTTATTTAATGTCTTAACTGCTTCATGTAGAGCCTTTTCAGATACATGAACCGTTTTGCCAAAACCAGTCTGGAAGGCAGCAAACGTCTTCGGCTGCACGTCTTGAGTTCTATTTTCGGATGTTGAATTCAGCATTTCTACAGCTTTTTGAAGAGATTCGTTGGAAACATGAACTTTCTGGCCAAGACAAGTTTGGAAGCCAGAAGTTATCTGGGAAGTTCCAGAGTCTCTTTCCTGATTAATGCTGGTCTCCCTGGAAGAATCCTTTGGGAATATGGAAAGTTCAAAAGAGTGATTCTGATAACTACAAGAATTGTCCTTACTTTCTTCCTTAAATTGATCATGAAAGCAATTCTCATTGTTTTTATCCATATCTGCTTTTGTCGGGTTTTTCCACTGTGAGCATTCCATAGTTTCTCCAGAAATGGGTTCAATAGCAGTATCGACCTCACAAGTTTTCTCGTTTTCAGGCATAAATTTGTTATGAGAATGGTCACTTGGACAATCGGCCTTATCACCTGAAAAACTAGAAATCTTATGATCGGTCATTTGGTTGGCATCAACCAATTTTTGTTTGGTAGACCTCCCAGAAATCTCAGAACATTTCCTCTCTCCCTCCAACTTTTCAACCGCCAATGCCATTTCACTTTCATTAGAACAATCACTGTCATTTAAATATTGGTCTTTGGAATCACAGCCTGATTCTGTCTTTGGATCTTCGGAGACAATTCGGGAACCGGCACCTGGCGGATTTTCATATATCCCCACAGACTGCATAAGAACATCATCGGAAATATCTTGAGATTTTGAAAATTTACCCAGTTCTGTGTTTGGGATCGGAAGAGCCAACACACACGGTTTGTCGACATTCAAACTATTTTTTGAAGATTCCGAACATACCGACAAACAACTACCGTTTTGAGCATCATCTATTCTCATTTTTTTCTTTGTAGATCCTGACTCAGCAGAAATCATTTCGGAAACTGACCGTTTCAATTTATTAGGTGGATAAACTGATGATGAAGACTGCATCTTTTTAGATAAGGTTGAAGAGTCATCTTCCCACGAACAGTTAAACATATCTTCTATCAAATGATTATAGTTATTAGCAACTTCAGTTTCCTTGGCCAATTTACACACAGGAGCTAGATCTTCTCTAGTGATGTCACCATCAATAGAGACTTTTCTTAAAGATGAACCACCCCCACTCATTTGACTTGCGGTAAAGTCAGTTGACAAAAGATCATTCACAACATTTTCATCCATAGCATCAACAATTTCGACTAAAACATCTTCGTCCTGGAATGCAAAACTATCTACAGATTTTACAGATTTAGGTGTTTCAAGAGTTTCTTCAGAGAGTAATTTTTCAGCCT
>VCCN01001947.1:78332-103185 GCA_006491835.1 Architeuthis dux
TGTTAAATCAATAAGTAATGCATACGTATGTTAAATCAATAAGTAATATATACGTATGTTAAATCAATAAGTAATGTATATGTATGTTAAATCAATAAGTAATGCATACGTATGTTAAATCAATAAACACGCCGAAGCAAGCTCCCAGCAGCCCCCATCCTGTTTCCGGTCCCAGAAACGCGGACCGGAAGTGGGAACGGGGAAGGGATCAGTTCTTTAGAGGCAAACAGCCCTGTCACGTGTTTCTTGTTCTGTCTTCTTTTCGTAACACGCTAAACACGATTACAAATCAAATGCATTTGAACCTCACATAGCTAGAACAGAAAGACCAAGAAAGGGAGCAAAGGCACTAAACAGAACACAAGAACATTACAGAGACTATATATGACTGTTATATCATTGATATTATTATATACATCATATCATGACCAATACTAATCAGCTGTACCGGTTTTTGTTTCAGATGTTATAATGGCGGATACAAGTATTGAGATTCTGGCAATTTTGAGCCATTATTTTAAACTGGGCCTCAAAGCCGCTGAAGCTGCTCGCAGAATTCGTGAAGTGGAAGGAAATGAAACAATATCTGACCATACTGCCCAACACTGGTTTAAGCGTTTTAAGGGCGGTGACTCGTCCCTTGAAATAAAGCCAAGAAGTGGACAACCATCAGTTGTTGATTATTATTATGATTATCAGAAAATTTGTGACATGAATTGACGGAAGCCATTGAATCTGACCAATTTATAGAGGAATGGTCCAAAATACCAGTTGAGACATGCAGAAACCATATCGAAGGCTACAGAAAACGTCTTTTAGCAGTGATCAGTGCCAAAGGAGCCTCAACTAAGTATTAGTTGAGGGGGTCGAATACTTATGCAAAAGTTATTATTGCTATTTATGGAAATAATTAATAATATCAATTCTCTCTTATTTATTATCAAAAAAAAAAATAGGTGTTTTTAGTAATTCGATTTATTTGCAGTTTTTAGAAACTGCCCGATAAAATGAGAAGAACAAAGCGAATTACTATTTCCTACATCTACCCCTCGCACCCCCCTTCTATCTCCAGTCACCCGCCTTCATTGTGCTGTGGTCAACTCCTACTGATGGTAGTAGTCCTAACGCCTGGTCCTAGACATTCCAGGTCTGCTCTGTCCGGCTTCGCTCTCCCTGACTGATTTCCCTCCAAATTCCCAAAGGCCTCCCCTTTCCTCAGCTAAGCCAATACTCCAATCCCCTGGTGACCTATTTTCTGAGACACTTGTTCCCTACACTAACATGCAAAATGTTCTATTTCTATTAACCCCCGCACTACTTTGCCACAGTTAGTTGGTCAGGCAAAAAAACCCAGAAAGATCATACAACATCCAACACAAAATGATGGATGTAACTCTGAAAAACATGCTTGCAGCTCATCAATATTTGATTATCAAAAACCTTGTCCATCTGTGTGTAGGAGGCAAGGTTTTTGTTTTTTTTTAATAAAAACCAGTATATGTTTCACAGCATTGAAAGCAAATTTCATTCTTATATATAAAATATTAAAAAATCTGACCCCAGTGATAACAATAGAAAGACTAGCAAAAAAGATATGTGTCATTTGAGTAAACAATGAAAAGAAGAGTTAACTGCAAACATTCTTCTGAGGAAAGAAGACAATCACACTCTGTGAAACAAAGTGTAATAACAGATTGGCTGTGTGGTCATATGATTCATTCCTCTATTAAAAACTGGCTTAGTGAACAACAATGTAAGATCACAGAGATAATTTGCCCACTGACCCCTGCCTGCCTACCTGCCTGCCTGCCTAGGGCTTCTGTACCTAAAAAACCTTTTTTTTTTGTACTGATTACTGTAAAATAGCTCAAAAACAATTCAAAAGCACCCATGCATAATGTATGTTCTCTGTGGATTTGGTTTGGTGGGTGGATGGTTTTTGATTGATTGATTGTCTTGTTTAATGGCACATCGACCCTTGGTGGGTCATTTAGTGCCAGATTCAGGAGGAGGAGGAGGGATCACATGTCCCCGTGACACGAGGATTCAGGAAGGGGAGGGAGGATCCTATGCCCCCGTGACACGAGGACTGGGATAAGGGGGGTCCCAAAAGCTTCTCAGGACGAATCCTGAGCATGCTAATGGTGATTGCCTCCCGATCAGCTGGCCAAGATATCCTGTGCAACTTTTCCCAGGACGATACCCAAGCATGCCACAAGGACTCCCGAAGGGCTCTGGTTCTCTGAACTTCGAGGCCATGGCAGTTTCAAAGCACAGATACTCCACTTTGATCCTAGCCAGAGCCAAGATATCCTGCACAACTTCTCTCAAGACGATATCCGAGCGTGCCACAAGGAAACCCGAAGGGCCATGGTTCTCTGAATTTCGAGGCCATGGCGGTTTCGAAACACAGATACTACACTTTGATCTTAGCCAAAAGGCTGCAAAGCAATCGGGGAGCAGTGGGTGGATGGATTATAATGAGAAGACTTGATGGCCGGAGAAGAGACAGCAATCGGACATAAAGGAAAAAGATGTCGACAATAAGAAAAACAGATATCCAAGTTGGCTGGAAAAAAATAAGGCTTGAATAAAAATATAAACAGTTATTACTGATTTTTTACTTCAGTTTACCTTCATCTAAATTCTTCAGTTGGTTTTTTTATCACAGCCAAAATCTCTTTATGGTTTTCATTTAACAAAAAAATGAATAAAATATTTGGTTTAAAAGTATAAATGTAGTGATGTTTTTAGGGGCAAAACTGTATGAAGATATTCAAAAGAGTTTTTTTAACAAAAAGGGACTCATTAGTCAGCACACACGGCATGGCAGTGTTCAGTTTGACGTTGTTTGGATCAGCGGTTCTTGAGAAATCTAATAAAATCAATAAGAAATTAAAGATTATAGATCTTTCTTCATAGTTTCTACGAATTATCTCCCATGACTTTCACTCTATAGAATTATCTGAGTTTAGAATTTAAAATATCTCAATTGGCAACACTGAAGAGAAGTAAACAAAATATTTCAAAGCCATAGTTTTGTACGATGGACAGAAAATTATTTTTCATTGGCAGGCTGCTACACACACCATAAAGACTGTCCCCTAGTTCATTGGGTCACCCTTTGAGAGAAAATTAGTGCAATCTTATGTGACGAGAACAACCAGGATTTTTACACATTTGCAAATAAATAAATACATAAGGGAGATAACTCTATAAATAGAATCTAATTACAATTAGATTCTAAATCTCCTTTGATAAATTGGTCATTATAATATATGTAGGAGTGAGAGTGAATGCAGACCCCATTCTGTGATTATTAAGTTGCAAATCAACTGGATTTTTAGGCATTCTTTAAGTTAGCACATTTTAGGGATACCTTAATTCAATACACCTGGCTACAATGCAAGTTTTGGCTACTTAGAGGTTACAAACAGAGAATCAGAATGTTAGTATTATATCAGGGGTGGATTCAGGATTTTGATCAGGGCGAGGTTCAAATTTTTTTTCAAATTTTATTTTCACTCTCAGTCTAATTAGACAACGGATATAATATGTTGCGCCCCTGGGACAACCCGCATCCCTGACAGGTCCCTCTCCTCGTGTGAAAAGTACTTCAGATGAGATAACCCTGATTTGACGAATTCTGCTTCATTTAATACCGTAGATGGAATAAATTATTCTATTATATCAAATTACATGCAAAAATGATGATGTTATAAAATAGCCTCACAGGGTTATAACCACCGTTTTTTGTTTTTATTTACATTTAAATAGCATTTAATTAACATTAAATGTGAAAAGAAAAATGTATATATTTGAAAAATTGAGTTTCCCTCTTTTTTCTTTTCAATGTTTAATTAGGTAATTTATTTACTACTGTATGAATTTAATAGTGTGGTCGACTTTGATTATTTAAAAACGAATTAGCACTCTTTAGCGCTTTTTTGAGTGGCAACACTGACAGTAGACTCGCTTTATTACGGCAACCACGTGGAGTGCCATGATAACGATTTTGCCGTTATAACGGGTGAATTAAAAAAAAAAATACGGCAGGAAGCAAATTATCTACTTTTTAATTTAAACACCCTAAATGGCTCACTATCTTCTGAATCTTTTTGTTGTATCCAGGCATAATCTCCATCATCCAACTTCATAATTACAAACACATCTTCATATGAAAATGTCTCAATCCCTTTTATATGGTACCTTGCATTGCCATCCACATCTTTTTTTAAATAAACTTCTGCGCCTATTTTAAAAACAACCGCTTGGCAGTTTTTATTGGCATTTCGCATCATACGGTTTTTGTAATTTTCCTTATATTTTTCATCAACAATGGATTCAGGGCATGTTAAGTTCGTCTCACCTTTATCCACACATGTTGAATTATCTTCAATTGGTTGGTCTTCCACAAAATCCAATTGGTCATATAAAATATTTTCGAAGTCTGAAAAACCGTTGAATCCTTTGGTACTGGCTCTTTTTTAGATTCTCAACACCCTATTTTTCTTTTAAAAACGCATTTTGCCTACTCAAAAGTCGTTTGAGCATCTGATTAGCGTGTTCAATTTGCCCTTGGCATTGAGGGTAACGAGGTCAGCCAAATAATTGTTTGACTTGGAACCTGGCGCATATATCCCCCATCGCAGAATTTTTGAACTCGGTGCCATTTTCAGAGTGGAGATAAAGAGGGCCAACTTCCATAAATAAATGTTCGATTATTGCGCCCACCGTGTTCATGCTTTTATTCCTTATAGGGAAAGACCAAATAAATTTGGAATAACAATCGATTACATTTAAAGCAAATTTGAAAGAATCGTTATATTTTACGTACGTTTTATAGTCTACACAGTCCATTTGAAATTTTTTGCGCACATGTTTGGTTTTTATTGCTCCTATGAGCTGCTTTGTTGTCAATGGATTTGCAACAAAAAACTCGGAACAGGACGAGACAATCTGATCGACCAGTTCTCTGGTAATCGCGTAATGATCAACCTGGAGTAATTTGTAGATCTTTTTTGCAACAGACTAACAATTTCCTTTTTTTTCTTCCTCTTCGAAATCACAAAAAAACCTCTTGAATCTCCCATTTGAACTGAAATACAGGATGTTGTTTGACCGTACGGAAAGCATTTAGGAAACGGGCAGACAAGTTTAGTCTGCCCGTTTCCTAAATGCTTTCCATACGCTTCCTCTGAATAGTGTAGGCATTTCCTTAGTCGTTATATATTTGATGATTTAATCTTTCTCTTGCATTGTCTCGATTTGTTGAAGGATACCCATGATAAAACTTTTTTAGCGGGTGGAATTCTCGCAGCAAAGATATTGACAAGGAATGAATGAATGAATCGGACACACACGTGGTCCGATAGACAGGAAGCGGAAGCCAGCCTGGAACAAATTTCCAGGTACAGTTTATAGCCCCTAAACTATTTTAGTATCCAAAACCATCAAAAGGACACTAAAAATGGTCATAAGTTGCTAGAAAATGGCCAGAAGTGGCCAAAATGTTTGGGGCGCAAATGCGCTAGTCATTACAAAAGTAGGAAATTTATAATATTTATAGCCCAAACCACCTAAAGGACACTAAAAATCGTCAAAAGTTGCCAGAAAACACTCTATGGCACCTCTCAAAGTGTTCTCCCCTGTCAGGAAAGGGACCTCTCAAAGTCACGTCCCCTCTCGCGGACATGACATAATACATTTTTGTTTTCCAGGTTAATTTATGATTACTTGGGATTATTTGGGTTTTTTTATTTACAAATTTTCTTTATATCAATATTTTTTTAAAAATTTAATTGTGCTTGGATCCGGACCCCTTGGATGACCCCCCCCCTCTGTATATAGATAATGCGTCGTCTGTTTATTTGACATTGTTTGTCAACTCAAAATTCAACAAGGTTTCTACAAAATCTACTGTTTATAACCTGTCAGAATATTGTTGAATTTTGAGTTGTTGAACAAAGTATAGCTGCTACTGTGTTTCTCTTTTAAACTGTTTTAAAGTCGCATCTATCTCATATTTCTACACTTCACGTCAAAAGGCTATGTAGCTCTATAAATACCGAGTTGGACTGACTGTGTCCCCTGTGGAGGGGGCCGCGGGGCCACGGACACATGTCTTATACTTCTTGGACAGCTGGCCCTGGTCTCTCGCTGACTCTCAGGGTTTTCACCTCTATTTATCGGTATACCAATTGTACTGTTAATATGGAGTATGAGTAGTATGCACATATGGGTTACCATACCTACAACTGGAACCATATGATACAGTCAGAAGTGGGCTGGGTGACCACATTATAAAAGCTTATGATTGTCATATTGTAACTGATTCTTTTAGTTAAATAAAGCTTGGCTTGCAGCATCCAAGTTCATACAGTGTTTGTTTTATTACACCCATTTTTAACACGTGTTCTTTTCTTGACGTTAAAACATTACTTCATGTTTTGTTTGTGTCAGCAAATTCTTTAGCCGGATCAGCCGACATTTTTTGTTATTGTAAATTCTTGTACAAGAATTCCATAATCAGGATTCAATCTGAAATTCTTTTGTTTGTTATTTTAACAAAACAAAACCCTCTTTTTAATAACATTCCTAACTTTTCAATTTCAGCTAAATAAAACAATTCATTTTGTTCACCATTTGTCAATATAGTCTGTATCCTAATTCCTGACCTAACAATCGCACTTTATATATGCTGCACAATTTTGTATATACACATTTAAACTTATTCTATCTATCTATGGGCTCATTTTTCTACACTAAGCTAAGCTTGGAAAGAGTGCCTGCCATAGAGCAATAGTTAGCATGCTAGTCAGACAATTGCTAATGAAATGAATTTGATCCTCACTGAGTGTACCACTGTTTTGGCCTTGTGCCGGACTAAGTTAAGCTAAGTAAGTATTTACCAATGAAGAAGTGGAGGAGGAAGGAAATGGTGGTAGGGGCAAAAAGTGGGGAAGAGCTATTTTAGTGGGAATGATATAAAAACCGATTAAATCACTCGTAGGCATATCAACATCTAAATGGATTGTGTGGCATCAAGGTGCTTTTATGTGCTAATAAAATAATAATAAAATAAAATAAAATAATTTTTCACTTAAAAAGTGATAAAATATTGACTGCTTATTTTATTAGAAAAACCAACAGAAAAAAAAATTTGTAATAGTCAGAAATGTGTTAATCTGTATTACAAAAGTTTAATTAAAATTGACAGATTTTGTGATAATCTTCATAAAGACAATATGTTCCCATTTAAAATGGATTGTTTTCTTGTCTCTATGTAGACTAGTAACAAATTCTCACTAAAGTGAGAATATAATGCTCCCTCACTTACACAATGCATGTTTTTGATGTTCTATCGTTTTAGCAAAAACATATTCAAAAAATCTTTATCTGTTCTCGAGTATTGTTTGTTTGTTGTTATGTCTTTGTTGCTTGTTGTTCTTTTCTGTTTAGCTATGTTGGCTAACGTGTTTGGTTAGAACCGGATTTTAGCTATGTTTAGAAAAGAACAGAGAGAGAACAAAGACACATGTTTACTGGGCTATGGCCTGGTCAAGAGAGAGACTTACCAGTTCTCACTTCCAGCCCCCGTTTTTGGGGATTGGAAACGGAAAGGGGGCTGTTGGGAGCTTGTTTTGGCATGTTTATTTATATTAAGCATAAACATTAATACATACATATATGAACATTACACTGAGATACACTAAAAACGTTGTTTGTATGCTGTGTTTAGCTACCATATTTTACATCCATATAAGCAAGGATTACAAAAAAATGACTGGATTCAGAAAAACCACCATATTTGCCACATACGTAATAAATCTTAAAATAATGGACTATCAATTTTGGTTTTGGTGAAACCCTATGTTTCTATCTTCATAAGTTTCCGAGTTAACTTCAAAAATTGTGACGAACAGGCCGGGCTGACTCAGGACGTTTACTTATAATCTAAATCAAAACACGTTATCGAATTTCATAAAAACAGCAGGCTTCTATCTTTAATAGTTTCCGAGATATGGAGCAGTTCTGTGACCAATACATTTGATAAGAGCGACCTCGCCTACAGCTAGGTCGCAATAATTACTGGATGGAATTTGGTGAACCATTCTTTTTTTTAGCAGATACTTCAAAAAGGCCCATTCCACGTTACGCGCGTTACAATTCAGAAGAGTATTCCTAGGTTAAAATCTATTAGAACTACTCTATTTGATCATTTATCCTCCATTCTTCCGTGGTTCTGTGGTCCTAGGTCCTTACTCGTTTCTGTGGAAGAGGAATTTTCCCCCTTTCTTTGACCAGTTTCTTGCAGGAGTCAAGTTTGTAGCATACGTGTGTTACATTCAGACGGAGAGGAAATTTGGAACGGTTTTAGAAACTGCAGAAAGTCTGTGAAGTGTGTTTTTAAAAACAAAATAATATCTGATTTTCTAAGTATTTAATAAGTCTTCTGATTATTACAGTAGTTGTTTGGTGAATTTACATTCATTGAACCCTTGTGAGTACAGGTATTTGATGTTACGTGTGTTACAAAGAAACGTTACATGTGTTACATGTCTGAAATGAATCGAGAAATGAACCTTTTCAAGAGTCTAATTAGGACTGTTTAGTACTTGCTTCTTTATTCAAGGTTCTTAGTTAAGTATGTTACATCAAAATAATGTAAAATAAGACAAAGTTAACTGTGGTTTCGAAACTTTTGACACCATATTTTAAAAACATAATTAAAATCTTTTTAAAATTGTTCTTAAGTTTTTTCTTTTTGTTGTTAAAAGAAAAAAAGTTCAAATATTTGTTTAAAAAAAAAAGAAGAATAATGAATTTTCATTAATAATTACATAGAATCATCCAATGTTTACAATTTAACAGCAAAATGGTCTGGTCAGTAATTTGTTCCAAATAAAAAATATCAGACCCCTAAAACATTAGGATCAAGTTTACATCAGGCACCCTGAAAATTGTCAAATCGGGATGTTCGAAGTTAATATTTTTTTTAAACTAACAAATTTTTGAAGTTACTAAGATACTTTCTCCCCGAAAAATAAAAAGTATTTTTTGTGTTTTCAATCCAACTATCATTCATAAAACTAGGTTTTGGCTTTTATAGCGATTATTAGAGTTTAAATTTTACAGTCAATCAGTAACTGTTATCTTAGCGTAATAAAAAAAAAATAGAAAAAGAAGGTTGGATTGAAAGCACAAAAAATACTTCTTATTTTTCCGGGAGAAAGTATCTTAGTAACTTCGAAAATTTGTTAAAAAAAAAAAACCCTACTTTTTCTATTTTTTATTACGCTAAGATGACAGTTACTGATTGACTGTAAAATTTCAATTCTAATACTGTGTACTCACATTATATTATTTTGTAATGTGGACACTACTTCGTCTACTGTTATGTCTGGGATATCACTAGTATCTATAGGATTAGTAGTTTGTGGTATTTGTATTTTGGAGGCGTACAAATTTGCATAGTATTTTTCTGTTACTTTTGTCAGTTTGTCCCTATTTTTGATAATTTTGAAGAGCACCTTACCAATGTGCCTAAAGCGTAAAATATACAACGGCTGCATAATACCAGCCATGACTTACGGATGCGAAACATGGAAATTAACAAAACGAGCTGAAAACAAACTTAGAATAGCACAGAGAACCATGGAAAGAGCAATGCTAGGGATAACTCTAAGAGATAGAAAAAGAACATGGATCAGAGAGAGGACTAGAGTGAAAGATATTGTACAACTGATTAAGCAGCAAAAATGGAGATGGGCTGGCCACCTAGCAAGGAGAGATGACAATAGATGGGGGGAAAAGACTAACCATGGGACAGTAAACAAAGTAGGAAAAGACCAGACACATGATGGAGGGACGAGATAGAAAAATTTGCCGGTAAGACTTGGCAGAGGTTAGCAGAAAATAGGCAGTGATGGAAGGAGATGGGAAAGGCCTTTGTCCAGCAGTGGACTTATAATGGCTGATGATGATGACGACATTATATTTGTAGCATATTGCGGCCCATATTAAATGAGTTTGACATCCCTGATCTAGACCAACCCTAACATTACGCATGGTTTTTTTGTACTGGTGCATTTGATCAGACTGTTATCAATGCTTAGCCTCTTATGACAATGGTTTGATTTTACAGTTTCCTGGATAATAAAATTTTCAACTCCGGTCTTTTTTTGAAATGACAATATTTGTATCTATAAGAAACCGTCAACCAAAACTGTCAACATAGGTTTTGTTAACCTGGCACCGAAAATACCGGAACTACATATCAATCGCATTAGATCAAAAATGCTTTTTTGGAAAATAACATTTTTACATATTTACAAATGTTACATCAGTTTCTTACTTCAAAACAGCCTTATGTCCAAATACACTCATGAAAAGGCTATCATATCTGGAGATATTGACTTTCAATTAAGGTAAATCAAATACAGAAACTTGTGTCACAAAGGCCTTAACTACAAGTGCAGTAATTCAAGAAAGCCTTATGTCCACGTGGTATAAATATAAGCAGAGCTGTGGAAAGAATGCAAAATTACAAAAAAAACATTGTTACAGTCATCTTTTCTGTTTTTTCTGCCATCAAAATATTTAATTGCTCATATCTCAAAACCATAAAAATGGACGTAGGGCCTTTTTGATCCAATGCGATGCTATGGGTATATAGTCATTTGGAGAGGTCTACAGTGGCTCCTTTAGTCTATAGTCTACGGCGAGTGTGTGCAGCACTCTAACAGGTTTCTTTCAGTTTTCAAGTTGGTCTGCCTGGCTGGCTATGTATGTATCACGCATACATGCCACACCAATGGAGCTAGAAGGCTGAAGATTTCAATATTTAATTATGTCTAGAAAAAACGTTTTTTTTGTTTTTTGAAAATTCCCCCCAAATTGTTTTTTAGTGGGGGGATTCAATTTGCAATGTAAGTTTATGCTAGACTGATCACTAGTTTGTGTCCACATGTTTTTTGAAAATGCAGATTAGAAACTTATTCATGTGGGTGCAAAAAATATTTAAGTTTTCAGTTCATGCGATTACACAACAATATTGTTTAAAACCACTGTACGAAAAATATATGGGAAAAACTGTCAAGGAAATTATGTATTCACGCTCTATTATAGTTAATAAGTTATATAAGCCGATTGGCTGATAGATTAGTTATCTTAGTTATATGAGCGTAAAATGTATGAAGACGTAATATTTCTTTAGAATTAAACAAGTGACTGCATTTGACAAAGGGTAATGCCAAATGAGTGAAGATAAACGCTTTCTATTGTTGACATAATCGTTGCTTAGAAATTAGCGTTTGATAATTCTATATTTAAAAGAATACTGTTGCAACGTATTAATATTAATAAAATTCAAGTAGATCAGTGCTTTATAATTTATAATTTGAATTTAACTGTGTGGAAACAATAATTAGAGGGGGAAAAAAATCATAATTTCCCTTTGATTGCATGCCTTGCGGCTCTGCACAACAAGACCTGCGAATCAAGTCGTTAAATGGATTTCAGTAGGCCAGAGAAAGAGTGGACTGTCCAAGATGAGCTGACGACAGGAATTTGAGAGGGATCTCCGACCGGTCAACTGAAAGTGGAACGACAACACCAGACTGACTGAAGATTGTACACAATTGTTCAGTAGGCCAGAGAAAAAGAGGACGGTCCAAGATGAGCTGACGACAGACATTTGAGAGGGATCTCCGAGAGGTCAACTGAAAATGGAATGACAACACCAAACTGGCTGAAGATTGCACACAGTGGAGCGGCTTGACAACCTCATGAGTCACATGACGCGAGAGCAACTGTGTTGGAGTCTGAGTATGTAAAAGTTGATGGTTTTTTTCAAGAATAGCCCAAGATTGCAGATTTTTATATTTGTTGGGGGGGGGGGCAACAACTTCACTGCTGTTTTTCAATGATGAATGCTAAGTGGCAGTTCTGATCCGAAAAAGTATGTGTACTCAAAAAGAAAACAGAAAGAGGATGAAAAACACATGGAATGAGAGAGAAGGAGGGGAAGCCAAGAGGGTGCGGCCAAAAAGTAAACAAAAAACAAAAACAAAAAAAGCGGGAGGTGTGGTGGGCATGTGACACTGTCAAATGACAATGGAACTCTTCTGTCAATGGAGGACATAAATAGTCCTATACCTTGTGAATACACATACACACCCAACTTATCCAGATTGCTTTCTTCACATACATGTGAACACTTATAAATATGATTATTCCTATCCATCAGCAACGTGTATATAAAAAGAGATAGCGAGAGGGAAAGAGAACTAGGTAGACGCAAACATGCATGCATAAATATATGTATGCATAATCTGAAGGCTAACTCACAAATGATCAAAATGAACTGGAGCCAAGCATCAGACGGTCTCAATACTCCATCAAGGGTTAACTACTGGCAGGATAAGTGAGATAAGTTCATTCCTGCTGTGTTGACAATTTTGTCAATGGTCATTCAGTCTTTCTAAACAACTAAAGCATAAAATGTTGGTAATTTCACCTAAATATTTGCAGCATTCATTAAAAGGAAAAAACCTTTTGAAAATTATAATTTACAGAGAAAAGTACTAATTATTTTTTCCCATTCATACAAGTAAATGATGATAAAACTCATGAATTCAAAACTAAAATTACAAATATCACAACTAGAAGGATCTCAGAGAACACATACCTCAGTTAACACCATTGTCACTAAAAAAACTGAATGAAAACCAAGTAATATATATCTACGATGTAGGGGAGGTAATAATAAAAGAATTTCTGGCTCCGCCCTCAAATTTGCTTACTTGTTCCAATGAGAACTTACCTTGTAAGGGAGTGTCTTTGAGCTGAAGAAGTGGAGAATTCCAGGTGTTTAGTGCCGAACTGCTGTCAAGCTGTGAGAGAGACGACAATCTGCAGTCATTCTTTTTTCGATTCTGGGGTGTCTTTTCGAGGAGTCTTTTCAAAGATGTTTGAAAAAACCACACGGAACAAAGCCGACCTGATAACAAAAGATAAAAAAAATCTATTAGAAAAAAGGATTCAAGCAGAGCTGGCCCAAGGTACTGGCTGCATGGACAGTTCCCCTGGGCACCAAATGCTCTGAGACGGTAGAACCTTCCAAAAACAAATGGAAAATGAATAAATTAAATAGAATAATGAATAAATTAAACAGTCAAAATAAGAAACTTCTCTGATGTGAAGTCAGATTTATCTGGTTTTTTTTGTATGTTCAATGTCTATTAATGGAGATTTTAACATATACCTAGCCCCCAAATTCCAACCTTGCGTTGGTGCATTTTTGTCGTTTCTTAATTCGGGCCATTTTTGAGACCTCATATCTCAGGATCTAGTAAAGCTAGAAAGATCCAGATAATAACATTCTATAGTGCATTGATACTACTTCGTTCCTTGCCAGACAGAGTACACAAAGTTGGCTAGGTCCTGAGTAATGATTACTTAACAATGGCTTCTCGGAAATACCAATGAAATTTGGATCCCACTTTGACATCTTTTTCTGAAAAAAGTATGCTGTCTAGAGCTACGCTGACAACACTTTCAAAATCTACATATAAAGTTGACCCTGAGAACAAATTTTCAGTGTAGTAGAAGGAAAAAATAATTTGGTCGTCGTCACTTCGAACAAAGTAGTCCTTGTTCTTGGATCCATAGTGACTGAACGAGTAAAGATATTGAGCTAAAATTTTACAGGACTTCATTTCAAACCCAAATGAACATGTGAGCAAAGTTAGAGCAAAATCTGAAATGGTCGAGTGGGGCACTTTCCCAAAATTGGTTCTCGAAGATCTGGATAACAAAACTGTGCAAGGGACACAATTAACTTTCTCACCCTTTTACTGTCACCAAGAAGTTGCAATCTGAGGATTTAATACCTGGTAGAATCTTGTTAGAATGGAAAAGGTTGATGTATATTGGTGGATCATAACTGGAGATTTAATTGCAATGCTGATGACATTGTATATTCAATGAAAAAAAAGAAAGGATCTCTTGCTGGATAATCAAATCCTGTTACAGACCTACCAAGTCTCTCACATCTTGCGTAGTTCTCCCGTAATATTCTTTGCCACCCACGATTTTTGTTAAAACCTGTTTTCTCCCCATTTTTGTTTGAGTAAAATGTCAGGATGGCTTGTCATCCCCTCACCTCCCTATTTCAATGTTGTGAACTACTTGAAATGTTCCCACTTGGCCTTCTTGTCCCCCTCGATGCTGTAATTTTCAACATTGTTGTGAAATACAATGTTTTCAACAAGTAGAGTCTTTTTTCTATAGTTTTGAGAAGGGTCATTAATATTCAAATGGTTCTTTGGACGATTGAACTCCTTCTTGTTATTTGTGTTGTAAACACGACATTTCGGCCGATCCATTCTTCGGCCTTCTTTAGGTGTAAAATTCAAGTGTGACGGGTTAAACAGAAATTATGTTTAAAGGGGGGTAGCCCTTATAGCACATGGCCCGGGTGTTTCTGTGTCTTTGTCCTGTCAGGTTTAGATTTGTTGAGAAGTGGAAGCCACATCGGGTTGAAATACGCATTTGTCTGACTAATGCATTTAATCTGGACTTCCTCCATCTTCCTCTTTGGGAGGAAGCCCAGATTATTGACAGAGAATGTTGTTGGAAACAGAGAAAAATCAAAGAGGCAGCTCACATCAAAATGGCAACTAAATGCATTAGCCAGACAGGTGCGGATTTCAACCCGATGTGGCTTCCACTTCTCAACAAATCTAAACCCGACAGGACAAAGATACAGAAACACCCGGGTCATGCACTTTAAACATAACTTCTGTTTAACCCATCACACTCGGATTTTACACCTGACTGAAACTTTGTGTTTACAACACAAATAACAAGAAGGAGTTCAATCGTCCGAAGAACCATTTGAAAAGTAGAGTATTGTAACACCACTTTTTATTAAATTTGACTAGTTTTTACTTTCATCCTAATTTTAGTTTTTACACAACTTATTAATTCGGGCCAGTTTCTATGGCAACGAATAACAGCGCTATCAGAAATAAAGAGTAAGCCTTCAGTGAGAATCGAACTCACACCCTCATTGCCAGAGGGAGACTAGTTTATGCCTAGATGCTTTTACCAATCAGCCACAAAGACTTCATGGATTTGGAGAAGCTGATTTACACTTATTCAAAGTTAAGCAACTCTGGGACAGAACTGAAAAAGTAAATTGCTTATATAGATAGAAACATGTAATGATAAGGTGCTTAAATCAAGGAAATATTGCATATTTGGCATTTATATTTTTCTTGAACAAAAGTATCGGATAACTGGGTTCTTCTCTCTTGATTTATATGTTGTGTTAAAAAGAATTATCTTATTAAAAGAGTGGGAAGGTTCTGATATTTTCATTTTCACTTCGATATGCTGACCTTGGTTTGAAGAAAAAATTGTAACGATTTGTGTTGTGTATGATTTGTATCAAAATTTAGTGCTGAAAATGCTATTCCCAAGCGTTTACAAGGAACAAAAATCAAAACATCCTGGGCGGCTCAGGGCCCCCAGACCCCCCAGCTGATTTACTTGCATACTTTGTATGCACGAATGTTATCTCCCGGGACCGTTACTTTCCGTACATTGTATGGAAGTGAGGCTTCGAAGTATTCAGTTACTTCCCTTGTTAGGCTTCTTTGATATTTTAATGACCAAAATACCTTAATGAAAGCACAGAAAAATCGTCATTAAAATATCAAAGAAACCCACTTAACAACCTTCACAAGGGAAGTAACAACATGCTTCGAAGCCTCACTTCCATACAACGGATTGAAAGTAATGTTCCAGTTTACCATACGGTTACATTGTAAATAGAACCCACCTTGTAAAACCATAAAAAAACATTTTTTTCTAAAAACTAACAACTTCTAAGAAGATTGTTAGGAGCTAATGGATTAAAAGCACAAAAAATTACTGACTTGGTTGATGGATGTAGATCTTTACCGTATTTTTTGCACTGAAAATAATCAAATCAGATTACAGGACTTCTATGAAGGAGGGTCTGGCAGAAGCAATTCTGTTTCTAAGAACAAGATTTTAGAAAATTTTGGATGCAAGCTTACCTGAAGTGTAATGGTCGTACATACAAACAAGCAGGATTATAGTAAAAAAGTAAGTAGGGCCCTTACACTGGCTACGGCTTCAGCCATCCTTGCTTGGGTTCCAAATATCTCATTACTACTTGGCCCATTTGCAATATGTGTAATAGACTTGGAGGCAACCAGCACCCGAAGGGGCGTCACTTACTTCATGCCTTTCCAAGAGCATTAGTGCAAAGTACTGTCCATTCTCCATGCCGTTATACACTAGGCCTCCAGAATAATCGTATACCTTTTTTAGCATGTTATAGACAAGATGCAAACTTACCTGAAGAGCTATTCAACTTGGAAAGAGTTTGTTTTCTTTTTTGAGCCAACTCATCCAGGCTGATATTAGCCACAAATGCCACTTGATGTTCATGGCATTGACAGCAGTGGTCAGACATCAGCGTAGACAATTGAGGATGGACAACAACAACAACTGTAACAAAAAAAGAAAAAGAAAAAACATTAAACAAACGAGGGGAGGGTTTAGAAGAGCCATGACCAAACTGCGGCCAACTGGCCGCATACACCCGATTTGACTTTCTGATTGATTGATTGATTTGTTTAGCGGAATATCAACCTTTGATGGGTCATTTAATGCTGAAATCAGTTTAAACTTCTGAAAGTCCGAGGTTTTTTTGTTTTTGTTTTTTTAATAGAGTCTTGCAACTTTGGTGAAAGGTTGTTTTTTTTTTTTTAAATATAGTCTTGTGACTTTGGTGAAACTTTGGTCCCTGGTTTGGCTTATTCTAGGCCCCAGCCGACAGGGCTGGGCCCTTAGCCCTCTGCAGGGGATGCAGTCAGCGTATTCTAGGCCCCAGCCGACAGGGCCATTTGACTTTCTGAATGGCACGCTTAATTCCATGAGGAAAAGAACGTTTTATTAAAATTTTATCTAAGAAATGGGGAATGTGTCCCAGAGCATTCTTGCATGTATCTCAAAACCTTATAAACTGGCCAAGTGAGTGACGCCTAGGAACAGGCTGAGTGACCACTGAGAAAAGATTGGGGACAACTGGTGAGACAGGTGACAGCTCGGAAGGATGGCAACCGGGGCAGGAAGAGGTAGCAGCCCAACATGCATCTCCCGTGAGGGAGAACCCAAGATAGCTACAGATCGACAGAGCATCCTTGCATATATCTCAAAACCTAGGTTATATATATTACATAGGTGTTCGAAAATGTATTTTTAAAACCTTATAGATGGTCCAAATAACTACATCATGTTCAATCTTGGGCAAATCATTGAAATGTCTGTAGTGGTCCAAGTTAGACCACTGGTGTTTTTATAAAAAAATACAACTAAGAAAATTTTAATTATTGAAGTTACGTTGATAGGGATAGTCTTACTTTAGACTACTAAATATTCACTAAACTAAACTAAAAGATTTCTGAAAAGAAAAGTATTTTACTTAATTTTCCCGTTTTTAATCCCAAAGTAAGAGTTTCATTCCAGTAGTTGCTGGATATTATTCTAAAAAAGGTAAGCATAATTAGTATCTCCAGGGATATATCTGTAAAATGTGTAAAAATCAACGAAAGCATCGTTATATAAAATAGATAAATGATCAAACTAATAAAAGGTGGGGTAGGAATCATATGAAAAAAAAATTATTCTCCTCCAAAATTTGGAATGGAAAATTATTTTTTTTTAAATTTGCCCTTTATTAAATAAGTATCGAAAATTTTATTAAAATCGAATAATATGTTGATTTTTGACAGATTTAAAAAAATTTCTCACTCTGAAATTTTCGTCCATTTTGTTCATACCTAGGAAATTACAATGTCACAAATTTAAATTTAACTCTATGTTACGCTTACCATTGAGAAATGTGCAACAAGAGCTTTTGCCTTACTATTGCTTTACTTTTGCATCTCATACACAAACATTGCGGACTGTTGTACCACTACGGTTAATTTGGGACCATAGTCATTGGAGCTTGAGCTGCGAAAATAAAACACTACTACTAGCTCTGTAGGAGGGACCGCACTTCTTTTAAAGGGACCACACTGCTTAACTTGTACCTTTGATTCACTCACACTGGTTGCCCTATGTTAGTGGCCTTGTGCCAGACTGAACCAAGACTAAGCTAGTCATTGAGGCTATTGCTAGTGAGTTCAAACCTCACTGGGTGGTCTAATAAATGACAATTATTTGCAAATATTTATTCCAACTCTAAGCAGAGAAAAGACCTCAAAAAACAAAAAAAAACTGATCTCTGTTTTTGGTGAAATTAAAATAAATAAGCCATATAGACCAGGTCAGAGATTACTGCCTGGTGCTGGTACCATAACCCATAATAACCTGTCACTGGCTACTTTCAGACAAGGGCGGATCCAGGGGGTCTTCCAGAAGACCATCAGAAATTTTCCGAAATTTTTTATTTATACTGTTTTCTGAGCGTCTTCAGAGTTTTAAATCTTTTCATTTCATCTCAACACATGACATTTTGACAACTTTCAAGACACTTAGAATTTTTTCCGAAAACTTTTATTTATCTTAATTTCTTAATGTACAGCTGATATGCCCTGAAACGCAATTTTAGCCAATAATCTTGGATACATAATTTTCAACATTTTCTGGGGGAGCATTGGAGTTTGAGTTGCGAAAATAAAACAATACTACTAGATCTGTAGGAGGGACCGCATTTCTTAACTTGTACCTTTGATTCGCTCTCACTGGTTGCCCTATCTTAGTGGCCTTGTGCCAGACTCTAAGCAGAGAAAAGAAATCTTTCAAAAGCCATATTTGAAAGACGGTCAGCTCAACAGGCTGGATCCGCTCCAATGTTGCCGATTTAGCGCGTTTCTTGTTTTGGCAGGGCAAAAAGCTCTAAATTAGTGCGTTTGCGCCCAAAACATTTTGGCCGTCTTTGGCCATTTTCTGGCTATTTTTTACCATTTCTAGCGTCTTTTTGGTGGTTTTTGGCTATTTAAAAAAGTTTAGCGCTTTTTGCCAGTCAAACTAGCTCGAAAATATTTTTTGAGTTGGCAACACTGATCCACCCCTGGCAGAGGAGATGGACGTTGCCAAGTTGCAAATAACCCCCCATGAAATGCCATGAAGAACCCTGCATAGAACACACACACACTAAAAGCTTAAATTATTTTGGCACAATGTAGGAGGGAAGGTGGTCCCCATTGTAAACTTAGTTTCACACCCTCGCTCGACGATAAAAACGGCGATCAAATAAAAAGAAATAAGAGAATACGTGAAAGAAAAACAGAAGTAAATACAAAAATTATATTCAATTGTAATTGCTTTGAGTTTGAATAAATGAAATTGTTAAATATGTTTTTATTTCTGCGCAGTTTATTGAGTGGGCGCGGGTGTAAAACTTAACAATCGCGACCACCTTCCCTACATTGTGGCAAAAATTAATTTTTCTCCTAATTGACAGATTTCCAGAAGAAATGAACGTCTTATTGATTGAAAGCAAATAAACTTACGAAAGAAAAAACATGTTTTTTTACAAAAAAGGCGATGTAAACTAAACCGAATTTTCACCCGACACATAATCATTTTTTGTTGTTTTGATTTCGAAGAAACGACAATTGTACATCAGTCACTGTGAAAAAGTCTTTTATGAGAGACTCTTCAAACTATGTAAAAGCTCTAAATACTATAAATGTAAAAATACAACCAACTATAAACACTTATATTGAAACACTTACGATTAAAACTATCAAAATATTTCAACGAAGTTGTGCCCACGTTTTGACAAATCCATGTTGAAAATGGCGCGATAGGTTGATTAAAATTCCGAATTGGATCAACCGAAAGAAAGACGAAACGAAAAATAGAGTTTTTTTTAAGATGTCAATTACAAACCTTTTATTTTCCGTATTGGAGTATATAGATTTAAGAAAGTAAACATTATATTAAATTAATTTAAGAGAAGTAAAATGCTTAAAATAAAATTAATGATTCTGAAAAAAATATTTTTCTCTTTTATGGAAAATGATAGGAAGAAGTTGATAAATCATTTTTGGTTACACATGCATTTTTCTTAACAAATTTGTTGTGATTGTGATGATTTTAATTGTATTTCCCAGATATTAATACGCCACGTGTATGTTTATATTTTTGTCTGTAACATTTGTCAAGGGAGATATAACTATTAAATCCAGGTTATAAAGTAGTCTCCCGTATTTATTTTTTATTTTGCAAATGCGTAAAAACTCCGGGTTCATTCTTGTTGAACATAAACCAGAAAGTGCAAAGAATGTTTTCAATATTTTGTATGTAAAATGCAATTAATTGCAAAGTTATTTAAATACTGCCGTCATTTTTCGACGACATGGCTGATATAGTTATTGTAATAATCCTTTCTTTTAAGTTTCGCTGGAATTACTTCTTATGATTTTTTTCTTTTCTCTTCTAATATATTCTTCATTGACAAACTCTGCTTTAGTGCTTTGCTCTTTTGTAACCACTCTTTCCCACAATGCGACTATGAAGAAAATTCGGACAAATCTTTTCTAATTGAACAAATGAAAAACTAAGGGTAATGCTCCTAGATCAGAATACTGCACGAGCATCAACTCTCCCAAAATAAAAATAAAAACGACAAATAAATAAAGGGAGAAAGCATAACATTTGAACTAGTAACGGATAAGTATTTTTTTTCTTATCTTTTCACACACTGTCCATTGACAATAAAGATGACGCAAAATTCAACAACCTGTTGGTTGTGTCTGATAGTTACCGTATTTGCCGGCATATAAGACGCACATTTTAAAAAAACTATACAAATATTACATTGCGTTCAATGTGCTGGTATTATGACTAGGGGGTCGCCCACCGAAGCTAGAATGTACAGTTATGATGCTTGAGTTAGTTGCAGTGAGCAGTAGGCCGACAATTATGGTCGTAACAAAGATGACCAGAAAAAAGTCATACGAAAATAAAAGTTATAATGTACACTAGGAAAAAAACGCCATAAGAAAAAAAGTCATAACTTTGGTTTCTGGGTAGGAATGTAGCGGACCAAAACTAGATTATCTTTGGTCCTTAATTAAAAACTAAACAAAACAATAAAAATAAAGGTGTGTTGTCAGTTTTAGCCAAACCTCAATGTATACACTCAGAACCAGTGTTGCCAACTCAAAAAATATTTTCGCGCTTGTTTGACTACTAAAAAAGCGCTAAACTTTTTAAAATAGCCAAAAATAGCCCAAAATCACCAGAAAGACGCTAAAAATGGTCAAAAATAGCGAAAGACTAACGGAAACGCGCTAATTTAGCGCTTATTGCACTGCCAAAACAAGAAACGCGCTAAATCTAGCGCGAAACGCGCTAAATTGGCAACACTGCTCAGAACAATTCAGAAAGAATAAACAAATTGAAACTATGGTCGCCTAGTCATTAACCCAGAATTCCATGGAGACATACAAGTCTGGGGGAAAAATCCAACGTTTTCACCTGCAAATATATTTTAGAGGTGTTGACACAACGAAGCCAAACGCTTAGATCCGGCGATTTACACCCCACTGACATACCACTTTCAATATAATAATATAATAAGCGACACAGAAGTCTAAACATTGCTCAGTCTTTCGTTTTCTGTTTTAAGTAACACTAATGGAGTCAAATAGTAGAAATTAACCAAACAAATTTAATCCACCTCGTAATAGGAAAAAGTCATAGGAAAAAAAATTAATAAAATAATATTTTAATTTATTTCATTTATAGTAATAAAATATGTATTATTTTAATCCATTTTCTTTATAGTAATAGAATAATATTTTTAACACATTTTAATATCGTCAACATTCACTTTATTAAAATATTACTTATTTTATTAGAATATAATTCTATTATTATGTATTAAATAGATTTAAATATTACTTGTTTTATTGAAAAAAATTCCTGCTTATTTTTCTAGCCAGAAACCAAAGTTATGACTTTTTTCCTTTGAGGTTTTTCTTACCTCACATTTTTATTCCATAATTTTTTTTCGCTGTGACATTTTCTTCTTCCTACAGTCGTAATAAAATCCAAAAAAATTAAAGAGATTACAACACATATTATTATTTTATTTCATTCACCCCCAGAATAATTTACCTCTGCCAAAGTTGGAGAGGTTATGTATTACCCCGTATCTCACTTTCTGTCTGTTTACACGATATCTCAGAAATTTCTCAATGACATTTTGTGGAAGAGTGGGTCATGGGATATTTTCGATTGAGATATATTTTAAATTTAAATTCCAAGGGAAGTAACAGACTATTTGTATATATTGCGAGAATTGCATTCTCTCCCCTGTATTTTAATATTTTATTTTCATTCAGTTTATAGTTAGTGTTACGGCGTTGACTGAGTCATGCGCTCTCCAGTGGCCAAGCTATGCGCTCTCCAATGGTCGAGTTATGCCCTCTCCAACGGCCGAGATATGCGCTCTCCAATGGCCGAGTTATGCGCTCTCCAATAGCTGAGGTATGCCCTCTCCAATGGCCGAGGTATGCGTTCTCCAATGGCTGAGGTATGCGCTGTCCAATGACCGAGTTATGCGCTCCCGAATGGCCGAGGTATGCGCTCTCCAATGGCTGAGGTATGCACTCTCCAATGGCTGAGGTATACACTCTCCAATGGCCGAGGTATGCCCTCTCCAATGGCCAAGGTATGCGTTCTCCATTGACCGAGTTATGCGCTCTCGAATGGCTGAGGTAACCCTCTCCAATGGCCGAGTTATGCGCTCTCGAATGGCCGAGGTATGCGCTCTCCAATGGCTGAGGTATGCCCTCTCCAATGGCTGAGCTTTGCCCTCTCCAATGACTGAGGTATGCGTTCTCCAATGGCTGAGGTATGCGCTGTCCAATGACCGAGTTATGCGCCCCCGAATGGCTGAGTTATGCCCTCTCCAATTCCTGTAATGCAGTGAATTCAAATTGTCAGTTTATTTGATTTTGACAAAAGAATGAACAGTGAAAAGTAATTGACGGGTTTGACTTGACAAATAGTGGGGCGACATGGTTCAACATATCATGACAATTGGTCATTTTGTGATGAAAGCAAATTTGGCAGATGTATTGATAGATATATTGGGAACAAAACTGGATATTGGGCCATCACAAATACGCCCTCTGGTGGCCGTGGCAGGCATTTTTCAAAATGTCTACCAGCGCTTGGTTAAACATTCCCATCCCATTGGAACCACATGCAGTAACGGACATAATCTCGATCCTAGTCGTCATGAAAGCCAGATAAAGTACTCACAAGTTTATGGGTTAGATTTGATCTGAGCTGGTACGGAAAAACAGGCAAAAGGGATGCGAGTTCGAGCACATGTTGCTTGCACTTTATACATGCTACAGTATCAGGCCTACAATACAGATACAGATACAGAAGATGAGCCATTGGGTTTTGACAAATGGTCCTCAAAGAGGGAAGCGAGCTGCCCTCAATTCCAGTACTGGGCAACAGTGATGGCATTGGAGCTGTGTTCACTGGTCTATGTGCGATCGCTGCAGCAGTCCTCCTCCAGCATGTACCTCGATGCTCTGACAGAGATCGTCCCCTGGTTCTTTGCTCTGGGCCATACCAACTATGCCCGCCGAATCCAAGTTCGACTCCATGACATGACTGAACTATCAACAAGACACGCAGATCGATCGGCAATGGAGACTGTTAAGCAAGCACAGAGGATTAGCCAACGACAGTTTCAAGCATTCACAAAGGAATGTCTTGTGTGGAAAGCCCATTGATGACACAATCTACCGCAACCGGTTGAAGTGGTTTGTTGGGTCGTCGACAAAAACGGCAAGTAAGGAGAAGCAGTGGCTGACATCAATGAAACGTGATATCGAGCTGTTCTCATGACTCTACATGTCAAACGAGAGATGGAGACCTGGAAGACTTCATTCAGCATGAGAACCAAGCATGGCAACCAGCACTCTCCGATGGAGGAAGATTACGCCTTGGAACCAATAGTGGCTTTCTGACATGCCTGGAAGTTCTTGATGCTACCTGTGTAGTTTTCGATGGAGCTGCCATCATTCAGATGATGAAGCCAGCAGGTGCCAAGTCATTTGATGAATATTAGGAGGTATTCATCCCATACACCTCTTCTCAGCTGCGCAGTGTGTCACGTGTAGACCTCGTTTGGGATACTTACAAGGATGGCTCCCTGAAAGGCACAGAAAGTGGAAATGGTGTAAGGAGACGTGTGGTTGGGGAAGCAGCCATACCAGGAAACTGGCAGAACTTTCTGCGGCTTGGTTGCAACAAGACAAAACTATTCGGTTTCCTGTCCAAGGTCCTCCTTCAGGCGTTCTGTAAAGAAGACAAGGAAGTCCTCATTGATGGGAAGGGGATGCTCAGCTACCTGGCGCGTGCCTAGGACCAACGATGTTATGTGCGCTTCCAATGTTCCATGCTCTAACAGGCTGCGACTCTGTATCTAGGTTTCCTGGACATAGAAAGAAGGCAAGCATGGTCAATATGGAAGTTCCTGCCGGAACTGACAGATGCACTACTGATGCTGGCAAATAAGGAGATCCCAGAGGATGCAATGAACATTATTGAGAGGTTTGTCATACTCCTTTTTGATAGAACCAGCACCTGCACCATGCAAGAGTGGACCATGCAAGAAGGAAGTTCGGAAAAGTTCGGTGCAGCAAATCCAGCTTACCCTTAAGAGATCAGTCTACCAGAGTGGTCACATCGGGAGAAAACACTGGTACCAGACCATGTGCTTCCATCACCAAGTGACTGGGGATGGGTGAAGACAGAAGGAATG